>PVJO010030680.1:0-15230 GCA_004026905.1 Hystrix cristata | reverse complement strand
CCAAAAATGAGCATCATGAGGGCCCTGGGGAGATGGGTAATAGTACTTACCAGTAAGTCACCTTACACTCTGTTGTGAATAGTGTCTCACTACATTTGCCTTGTTAACCAGCTGTGCTCCTTACTTAAACTGCCAGTGCGAAATTCTCAAAATTGTCTGAGGGAAATTTAAGCCATGGAATTCTGAAAAAATTTATGTAGATCATAAATGGAATTAATTTTTTATTGCACTACTTCCAAAATACATGTTTCGTTGTATGTATATAATGAAAGATGAGTATTATTCATAATTTTAATTTATTGTTTACCCTAAACAGGGATCTAATCTCAACACTTTATATACATTTTTTCTTAGTTGCTATGTTATTTGAATAATACTTTTTCTAATTTTCATATATGTGTAAATGCCATTATCGCAATGAAGTAGTAGGTAATGCTGATCTTTTATATCTTTTTATATAAAAGATATTAAAAACTTTACAATGTCTGTCAATGAGTAGTAAAATGGGGTTACTAATTTGCTTATTTGGGAATCAGCCAAGCTACCTAGGATTTTATTCACTGTGTAGGGTGATAAATTTAAAATATTTATAAGGGAAATATTTACTGAAACAACCAAAATGTTTTGACAAGTTCACAAGCTACAGATATTAGTAAGCCATAAAGAAAGAGTCTTTCTAAAGAAAGTTTTCCATATATTTTATTTCATTTAAAGTTACACTTGCATGTATCATGTTAAAAAAAAACTTTGCTGCTTTATTTATTGGCTAGTAATGCTGTCTGCTGGCAATGGGATACAATTGATTAACACAGGCAAACCTGTGAGTCCATTATTTTTTTTCTCAGTCACCCCCGATGTGTTTCTTCTTTGCTGTACACTATATTTTTTGGCACAGCTCTAGGCATCATGTCACCAAGTCTGCATGCAAGGCAGGAAGGTGGTGGGGGCACTAGTGCTAGTCTTTTTCATTAAAGTAATGATAATAGTAATCATTAGAAGCCTCCACATAGACTTCTTACGTGTCAGTGATTCATAACCAGGATATATGGCCACTTATAATTATAAAGGGAGTTGAAACGCAAGTGTCTGCAAAGGAGGACAGAATAGCTTGATAGGTTTGGGTCGGTGCTATTTTATCCCCTTTTGGATTCATGATATCTCTCAATCAAAACCAGAGTTCTGTTAACAAGGAAAGAAGGTGCAATGGACTTTGGCTGATAAGTTATGAATGGCTGCCATATTTGTAAATGCATAATTGTTTAAATCACTTTTATGAACTCTTCAATGTCATTACTGAGTGAACGTTTTGCTGTTACATGCCCTATTTATATCAGAGCCTCTACTAGACTAGTGACTTGGTCAGCCTTGAAATTGTTTTTGTATGTGAAATGCCATTGTTTTGTAGGGATTGTTTCTACACACAGAAGTTACTTCTTGATTATTTGCAGAATGAAATTGATATATTTTTCCATTCACCACTTAGAAGCTTCATCAAGAATTGTGGAAACAAAACATAGATCTTTAGTGCAGTGGGTTAAGGTATTTTTTTTTTTTCCTTTGGTTGGGAAGTAAATGGCCCAAAAATCTCACTGGGAAAAACACAAATAGAATTTAGTTGTCTTATCTTAATGTATGGTAAACCCTTTGCCAATGCTTTATATATTAAAAACAAAAACAAAAATAAAAATCAAGTACATTACCTAGCACTAATAAAAGTGAAGGGCAAGGATTCACATTGAAAATGCTGCTTCAAAATTAGACGGGAAGGTGCAAAGCAGCTGTGAGAAATGTTTTTGCATTATTTTACAAAAGCATTGGCACTTATGCATGCATGCTATCTTCTATCTGGGAATATCAAGCTATATGTGTGAATGTATCATTGATGCCAGATGGAAAATGGAGAGGTTAATTGACATTTCTTGAATCACACAGTAAGAAAGAAGCCAAACTGAGAATGAAATCTAGGGAGCAGGAGTTTAGATTCTTACCAAAAGACCTGTGTTGTTACATTAGTTTTCTTACTAGGACACAGGGAGAGGTAAGACTTTGCAGCTTTTTCCTGAAAAGAGTCAAATCTACCTGGCTGCATTTCCTAAAGTGAAGTTTAAATTCAGGAACAGATAAAGAGGTGAAACATGTAATTTTCTTGTAGTGAAGTGAAAAAGGACTAGTACCAGTGGACTTTGAAAAAGTAAACCATGAAAATTGAAAGGGAGACAGTCATAGATTCTGACATTTTAAGTGACTACTTAGCTACATAGGTTTGTTGTGGGAGCAAATAGCTAATGAAGCTAGGATCTATGACATGAGCCCTTGCATCTCTAAGCATAATTAAACTTTAACGTCACATGTGAGTATGATGGAGCTAAGGATTCTCCTGTCTAGTTTTGAAGAATTATATTTCTGTCTAGTGTCAGAATGGTTATAATTTTATATACTATAAACCTTCAGTTGTGCATATGGGATTTCATATAAATTTAGAAATTCATCCTAATAAGTGTACACTGACTTACTGCCTAAGAAATAATCCATAGTTAAAATAATCAGATATGTCCACAATTTAAAGCTGGGGCATCATCTCATGGCACAGTGTACTCTCCTTTCAGTATAATAGGCTGAAAATAGATGAGAAACCATGCTATTACTTCTCTTTGTCTTTATCTTATTTAAAATAACTTAGATAAAGGTCAGCGTAAACAAATGTGATACAGTTTATAAATTGGTTAATACTGCCGTAAACAGACAAACTTTGCCATAAACAGATCAACTTTGCAGATAAACAGTGAAAATATACAGATTCACCTAATAGAGTATGACCGCAAAGCTAAGAAACTCTGGTCTTTGGGATCCCTCATCAATGTTCCATTATGATTCAGGCTCAAGAGGCAGACAGTACACCTTGTCCATTTTTGGCTTAATATACTGAATGGTCCACAGTAGATGTTTGAGATCTTCTGTGGAGTAAATGTGTAACTGATGTATGGCATCTTAGCCACTGTATGTCCTGGCCTACACATACTCTTAGTTTAGATTCAATTTAGTTTTAGTTTAGTTTTAGTCATCCAATCTAAATATAAAATTCTGATACAAGACTTGCTCTTCTATAGTACTTGGTGTTTGGTCCTCTGATTTCTACCTGAGGACCTTAGAAATGGAAGAATCAGTGCTTTTCAGAGGCCAACATAACTACACCACCAAGTAGCCTGCCTTTGTTTAGTATTTTTGAAAGAAATTGAGAGAGAGTTGTTTGACCTGAAATCTGACTCCACCCAGATTTTCTAATTTTCTTTAAAACTAGAACAAAACCCAGCTCTTCATACATTTAAAGCAGTTAAAATAATTTGCTCTTGAGCTCTGTCTCTACTTAACTCATAATTCAAATATAAGAAGACTGAAAGTATTCCCTTGCCTCAGAGAAACTCTGTTTCCTAAGAAAGCTTCAGTCCTAAAAATAAGGCAAGAAACTGAAAGAAAAAATGCCCAAATTAGAATTTACCATTTTCTAAGGCAGGGCCAGCAGATACTGTCTGAACTTAGATAGGGATTTTATACACACACTAGTGTTGATTCAGAATATTCTTAAGAAGAACCCTGACTTGTAGAAAGATAAAAGCCAAAATGTACACTTGAGCTTTTTAATGGAAAAGTGATGGTGTTAAGGTTGGAGAATCAAAAAGTATGGTTAGAAAGAATAATTCAGGGGAAGTAGGGGTGGCATCCATCAGCCAAGAACATTCACACAGGGACATGTTGAGCCCCTCAAACTTGTATGCCTAATGGTGATGTTTAGAAGGCTGCTCTCAGCAAGTTTTTGGAACTTCAACTGCATAGCCTATTGTGCTGTAATTAAAGGTGGTTCCTTTCACTGATGATTCTTTTGTGTCTGCTTCTAAAGGCATTTTCATCTCCTCCTGGTAGATGGCAGGCTCTCCAAGGACCAAAAGGTAACTTTAAATCACAAGTACATATTTAATTCAGTAAATAATAGACTCAGGGAAACAGCCAGCCGACCAACCAACCAAATAAAAATCATTCCATGAATTCCTATTAGGCTTGCCTCATGCCGGGCATTTGCCTTTGGGGTGGTAGGGTGAGGATGGATGGGGGTATCCTTTCTTTTCCCACCTTGAACTTTGAACTCCTGATATGCCATTTGCCCCCTTCAGTTTCTGATGTCTTAGTGTTGAAGCAAGATAAGAGCACCAAGAAAGAAGAAAGGGACATGTTCTTGCTCTAATGGTTCTATTAGCGGATGTATTTGAGTTGTGGGGAGTAGGCGAATATGAAAAGTAGATGGATAGTATATGAATGGCTGCTGTATTGCTTATATAGAGGTCATTATGGGGACTTTGACCTTCACCTCCAATGATACGCTGATGTCTCTCCTCCAGTGATCACGTCTTTCTCAGTTGCTGGCTTTTAACTGATTTCTATTCATATTCTCTACTTGAGGTTCCCTCAACCTTCCAGGTAGTCTTCGGCAGAATGGGGAATGATTTTGTGCAACTCTTTCTCATTTTCTGTGAAGAACTCCTGTAAATCTTCTGTTTTAAAAATGCTAAGATCAAATGCTAAGCCCAGCATAACCACAGCAACAAAGTAACCAGTCTTTGAGATTTACCACATGGGATTCAGACCAACCTGAATTCACTGTTGCTCCTTCAGGCGAGCAAGCAAAACCATATCAAGTTCTGTCCATCATTCTCATGAAGGCCTTGTGTCTTGATTTAAAGTGAAGACATAGGGGGTGCCTCATTCTGGTGGGATACTGGTACAGTACAGTTTTCTACACAAAAATCTTCTCATATTATCTTTACCACTCCCCAATAAAGCAAACCTTATTTATTCATGGTTGATGAGGGGAGTTCAAAAATTGTACCATGTATTGGGCAGAACATATAAAGGAACTGTTTATATTTTCTGTTTAGTTTTTCTAGGTGTGTATAACTACTCTAAAAAATAAGTCTACTTAAAAATTATGTCACTGTTTTTTAGATTTATAAACTTGCATGTGGAATCAGCATTTCTTTTAGCTTACAGTATCTGTTATATTTGGTGTTCTTTTGAAATCTCTAGTATTTTATTACCTAAGATAAATGTGTAGAGCCTTTCACAGCTTAAAAAGTATACCCATATTCATCGTCTTCACTGATGCATTAATTTTATGAATCAGGACAGATGGATATCACTGTGGTCATTCTGAGAAAATGTTATGACGTTTGCACAGAACAACAGGGTTACCAAGAAACCATATGAGGTAGGGTCCTAATCTGAACCCATGTTGACAAAAATTGAAAGATTTTCTCACTCTGTTACATCGACTCCTTTCTTAGCAGAGAGCTAAATATCTTTAGTTGGTACATTATTATTTTTAACATTACTTGCTTCATAGATTCCCAAAGGCATTGAAAGTATTTTAAATGTGTAGAATCACTGTCATTCCTTTCTTCTAAGACATTCTTATACTTTCTTTGATTATGTTTTGGGGGTTTCATCTTTGTTGAGGCCATAGATGCTGCTGACATATTCTTGCTGAATGTCATGTTATAGATGTTCTAGCCATCTATTAAAATCTATCTCGTAGTATCAAGGATAATAAGAGCTGAATATTTGTTGAAATGTTAGACCCTTGACACCACAGAGCTGCTGTCATTTAGACTAAGCTATTACTCACCATTCTCTCTTGGAGAGAAAAAGATTTTTCAAATACCTTTTCATGAAAGACACAGAAATCCTAGAAGCTGACCCTGTTAACCAGAACTCTTGTCCTTCTTAGTATTTTCTTAGACAATGTGATAAACTTTCATTATGAGTTAAATTTCTTTACTGTTAATTTGGAACAGTATGTTCAGCCATAGATTTTTGTTTCTTTTATTTGGAAAACTATTATTTTTATTTATTTGTTTTTGTTTTTGGTGCTGGGGATCGAACTCAGGGCTTTGTGTTTGGAAGGCAAGCATTCTAACCACTGAACTAAATCCCCGGCCCTGGAAAACTCTGATTTTTAAGTAGGAGTGGTAAGAGGGTGAGTTGGTATAATTGTTGATTTCTATATTTGAGTCTAGTGTGTCATTTACTGGAAAATTGCAAATTTAGCTATTATAACTTGAAATTTAGTACTTTTTCTTCCAAATTGCTATTAGAAAAATATGATAACCTTATACAAAAGCAAAATATCCATAACACTGTAAAATGTGCTGTGGTGTAGAGTTTAAATTCAAATATTTACTAAATAATATCACAAATCTAAGAAAATGTCAACCTGTATGTTCAGAAGCAGAGCCCACTACAATATCAATTTTGCCTTTACTAGATGAGGCTATATTAAGGCAATCAGTACAGAAGACCAAGGTAGACAGTAGCATTTTTTGTGATTATAGTTTTATGTATAAGAGTTTTGAAATAAATGCCTTATTTAAGAGTCAGAAATTAGTATAATTAGGAAGTAGAGAACAGTGGTTTGCTTTGAGTTTTTTAAAGATATATAGACAAGTATTTCTCAATATTGCCTATTCTATTTCAAGCATGCGGATTTTTAGATCTTTAAAGCACATGTGAAATTGGCACTTTTGATTTCTGTCAGAGATTAGGATGGAAAGAGAAATGAGGGAGGGGCCAGCTCAAAATGGAAAATTTCAAAGAGGAACTGAGAAAAGGAGATGATGATGTATGTATTAGTCCATGGATGGTAAGTTCTTAATCATTGTCCTGTTATGAATCAATACAATTTTGTTTGTTGAATGTTTGATTTGATCGAAAGGACAAAAAATATAAGTTCTTAGATAGCTGCATTAAGTAGCAAAAATTGGTACAGAGTTGTGCTGTGCTGTTCAACATGGCAGCCAGTAGCCACATATGGCTCTTTAGATTTTAATTAGTTAAAATGAAATAAAACTAAATAGTTCAGTAGCCACATTTCAGGAACTCAATAGGCACTTGTGACTAATGGCTACTGTATTCATTGTACCTTATAAATGGCGAGCATTTCATCATCACAGGAAATTCTATTGGGTTTGGTCAGTGGAATGGTCTTCTCTATAATTTTGAATATTTTAATTGTATTTTCCGAACACTAAGAAGAAAGAGGAATGGGATAAAAAGAAAAATTACTTGGCTATTGGAGAAGTGAAATATAGGTAGAGATTGAAGAAAGGCATACTAGAATGATTCAGGCCCTAGAAAAATTGTATGGTTGATGAGCAGAAGGCCTAGAAATGAGACACGACTTGCTTGGTTACATACGCAATAGAGGCAGATCTGCATCAGAACCAGGGTTGTTTGTTTTACAGTTTATTGCCTTGACACCATGTTGAATCTCTTCAGAGCTGTGTACTTTGAGATGTGAGAATTTTTGAACTAGAAGCATAGGGTTCTTATGTGATAGATTTATAGTCTCTTCTATCCTGAATTTAGACAGGGAGAGGAGGTAGATTTCTCATACAGAGAAACACACTTCAAAGGCTGCCAGATTTCAGGGACATTTCCTTCACTTCCACATCCCCAGAGTAGTTCATTTACCAGGCCTGAAGGTGATCTTGCCAGATTCAGCCAGCTGTGTGGGTTCCATGCCTACAAGAAGTGTGTCTCGAGATATTTTGGCCGCAGATTGGGTTTTGTGGCAGAAGACTATTTGGTGCCATATATTCTCCTTAGGATTGTATTAATTCTTCATCCCCTTGTGTTCTACATCAGAATAAAGCCTACCTCCTCATGCTGCATATGATCCTCTGGGAGACCACAGTGTGCTTTCCCATGTTTGAGAACCAAATGAAGTGCTTTTTGCTGAGCAAGAAATTTAATCTGCCTGAGACCACCTAGTTATGGAAAACACTGTATTGCCAATGAAATATAAACGTATGTTGTCGCAGTACCTTTACATTTATGTAAATCCTTTTGATGACCATTTCTTCAATTCAGCAGAAAAGCACCACTAAGAACTTGACAGATATATTTTAAAAATTGGCTCCATGCAGGCAGGGACTGCTGGACTTCAGAAAATAGTTAAAGTGTTGCAGGGCAATAGAGAGGTTGGGAAAGTTTCCTGGGCCGTAGCAATGTCCCTGAGCAAGAAATACATAATATGCCAAGAAACTGAGGGAGAACTGGAGAAAAGAGAAAGGTGAAGCAGGCAGCTTAAGAAATCTATTGATTGTTGGTGGGAAAGCCTATTTTTTATTTTCTCAGTGTTCCATTTTTATGTCAACATTGATGTGTATGTGATTTATAAAGACATGGAACACAGAAATATCAATTGGTTAGGAATACATGATCATTGAGTTTGGTTTGGGAAATTTTGAGTTTAAGGTAACTCAGATTGTCAAGTTGAGATGCAAGAAAGGAATTGGGTATCAGATGTTCATGGGGTATATGATAAGATGCAGATCTCCAAGGTTTAAATATGTGTTTTAGTAAGGAAACCTAGTTTCTTTGTACTTCTTATAAACCTTTGCTAGAATGCTGTTTCAGACCCATGGAAGCTGGCTTAAGTGCTGGATTTGGGTCACTCCTGGGTCCCAGGACCCTCTCCACACTTGCAGTGAGGTCTTTCCAAGTGACTCATTACTGTTTCATGCAGATAGCTCCCAGTAAATCAATCCCTTCGGTCTCCTGGCATGACAACACCTGGGGCACATGCCACTTATCCTCAGGCTGAAACCCTGTTCTTTGTACAGTAACATTTCAATTCTCTTTAATAACCTTATGTTGGATGGTATCTCTGAATATAGCACTTCTCCTCAAGGCTGTTCCCTTTCTAACTATAAATGTACATGAAAATTATAATTTTAAGTGTAATGGTTGAATTCCAAGAAGATCTGTGTATAATGACTATTTTATTGTATTTGCAAAAACCAAATGTAGCACTAGTATACTATGAAAACTCCAAGTAACAACTCCAAACCCTGTCTTCCTCCAAGGTAGAAACTGGTTGATGCAAAAACAAAAAACAAAAAAACAAAAAACAAAGACATGCAAAATTAACACATTTTGTATGTAATTCCTTCCTTTCTACTTAATATCATCTGTGAGAATAGAAAATAAAAGAAGGTAAACTAGGAACTTAGACTACTTACATTATTTATGCATAATCTAGGATTAATGCCACACTAATCTCTAACTCATTACCAAATCAGGATTTAGTTTCTGTTTTTGACACTAGCATAACCAAGTGCCTCTCCCTACATGTGTTACTTTTGGTAAGACCTTTTAGCCTCTTTGACCTCTGCTCACCTTTAAAATACAGACCCTCAACTACGTTATTTTAGCTTCTCTCCTACTTCTGACACTCAGTGTGCTTGTACACTTCTCTCTTGCATGGGGATAGTTAGAAACTGCTAGGTGATGCTAGAATGAATAATAAAATGCACATAGGGCAATATGATCAGGATCCTAAACCAAATGATTTATTAGTGATTCCTAATTTCTTCCCTTCCCCTTTCCCATGTCTCTCCTTTGTTGTTAATATTGTTTTGTATCTCTGATATAAAAGATTAGATTCTGTGGTTTGTTCATCATATGTTGTCAACCTTGGTCCAAACTTGATCTTCTTTGTATTCATTCATTTATTTTTTTTCCTTTCTTTTTTATTTCCTGTTCAACTTCTCTTGCCTGTTAAATGCAAAAAGAATTTAAAACTTAATGTTTGTGAAAATCTATTTTCTTGGTAAAGCCTATGAGTCACTCAGAGTCCATGTGTCCAGCCATGGACACCGCCTCACCTGTGGATGATAAATGCCAAGTATCTCTTTATTGGGATTCATAAAAGAATTATTCTTTGGCATCAGAAAGAGCAATAAAATAACCAAATGGTATCTGTGATTTCTGTGGTTAGTCTCATTTTCCTCTTTGCTAGGCTTACTTCAAGGCTTAGAAACAAATATGTGTGCTGGCTCTAGCAAGCATATAAAACTTCATGACTTGACCTGGGGAAGAGAATATTGGTTCCAGCCAGTATCAAAACCTTCCACTCAGGCAGACATCATGGTACACAACTATAACCTTGGCACACTGGGAGGCTGAGGCAGGAGGACCATAAGGTCAAGTTTAGCCTGGACAAATCAGTGATTAAGTGATATCTTGTCTAAAAACAAAAAAAACCTGAGAATATAAAGGTTCTACCCCCAGTACCACCAAAAAAAAAAAAAAAAGAAAGAAAGAAAACCTTTCCACTCATCGTTTGCCATGTCTCCCACCCTCACCGATATCTTTACTTGGTTGTAGTATTACAGACAATTCTATGTTCTTTCTGGATAAAAGTATGAAGAAATAAGCCTCTGCATGGTTGAAAAGATTCATTTGTTTAAGCACAAATGTATCTGAAAATGAGGCCTATCCAGTTCAGTTTGGAATTAGTTAAATTTTCCCTATTATCTGCTACCCTTTTTGTTCTTTACCTTCTATGCTTTGGTTAAAGCCACTATACAGTTTTTATGGATGTAGTTAGCATATGTGGGATGAATTAATGGACTGACTCATCAAAGTATAGGAAGGGAAGGCGAGTCTAGTGTTCCTTGTTGCATAATATGCTTGTTCATTTAGCCCATAAATCTAACTTTGGTGTTAATTAACCTACAAATACATCAGTTGAGTTAGTTCTCCTGCTTTGAAGTTTTTCAAAATTAGTTGATTGGAAGAAATTTAAAACATCACATATTAAAACAATGTGGGAAAGGAAAAAGTGTTCATTTAGAAGCATCAAGTAATCACAGGATGCACTCTTCTCTTAAGCTTGTCCTTAACCAGACAACTAGGTTTTGAGGACTTCAAGTAGGTGGGTATAAGTGACTATATGTTTATAGAATCTTTCAGACCTCTGATAACTGCTATCAGATTGAAACTATTTGAGGCAAACATGCTGATCATAGTTGTATCTTTTTAAACCTTGTCACTTTCTTAGTGTAGCTTCAAACTCACAGAGAATCCCAATAAGCAAGAATCACTTCAAATATTCCTTTGCAATGAATTCTACCTGTCTGGAAAAGGCCCCCCATTGTGGCATCCAGTATACATTTCTAGGAAGTAGACTTTGGTAAGCACACACGTTTACACATACACATTCAGAGCCATAGCAAGACCATCAGCACTATCTTCTTAGTAAAATTATTCTGCAAAAGAGGAGACAAAAAATGAAAGCCAGCAAATCAGTCCCTCTAGTTCAGGCTCTAACTATGTGCTGATTTGGCATTGTTAAGTGTTTTCAAAAACTGTGTGAAGGAAAGAGAGCTCCTTCAAGTGAACTTGGTAAATTGAGTTAGTGATAACCCTAGAGGTGAAACTGAGTGGGCAACTGTGATTGCTAGACTTCTCCAGGTGATGCTGGTTGACATATAGCAGTGATGGCAAAACTCTGAGAGCTTTCAGTGATAACAGACAGCCCGCTGTGGCACATGTGCCATAAGTTCACCACCACTGACATATAGTAAGGAACATAAGCTTTCAGTGTACAGCTTAATGGTATTTTTACTTTTCCAGAAAGTTTCCTCATGGCTTCTTCTTCTCAATTACCCATACCCCTTAAGGTAACCATTCTCATGACTTTGTCATTGACATTCATTTTGTTTAGCAAGAACACTTGTAAATGTGGTCAGAGGGATGGGCGCTATCCCAGAACCGTGGGTGTCCAGCAGCAGGCTGGACGAGTGGATCCACCAGCAAATTAAATCCAAACTCTCAGGGAGGTAAGTTTGATTGTGTATGCACAATCCCCAGGAGCCACTGCCTGGTGACGAGCCTCAACTATCAGCCTAGGGTTTCCCTAGCCTTGGCCAGATTGCTGAACAGCTACTCCCAAACATACAGCACAGCTATTCTAAGGGGTAAGCTGTTAGAACTTTTCTCATAGAATTAACCATGCCAGGAAAGACTCCTCTGCTAAAAGTGGTGCATCCAACATGGAACTCTTTTCATGAAGTGAAGTTCTGAGAATTCTCAATTAACAACTCACTGGTGACCCACAAGGAGAACTGAGTTACAACCTTTTCCCTAGGAGGCTGTACCATGTGACAATTCTATTTCTAAAAAGTTCTGCCTCCTGGGCTTGCAGAAAACTTTCTGATCTGCCTGGTAAAGAGATTGGGAGCTCATCTGCTGTTTTAGAGAAGGTCTCCTTGGTCTAGATGAGGAGGTGGGAGTTCCAAATAGAATCACGGTGATGTTTTTCCTAGTGGTTAAAGCCGCTTCAGAGCTCGGAAGGCATGCCACCTAGTATCTCACTCCAGATGTGCCACATTCAAAGAGAAGTGAAGGACACCCACTGCACTGGGCAGTACTGATGGTGGCCCGGGGCTTTCAGTGTCAGTACAAGTCAGAGGGACTCTGCTGCCACTTGATGGATGGCGCTTTATTTATTTTTTTAATCTGGCAGATGCCACTGAGACTCAAATGTCCCAGTGCAAAACACTCTCTTTGTTTTCTTTATTAAATATACAGCCAAACTTCTGTCTTCTTCGTTGTATTCTTGGAGTAGTTGGAAAGCACAAAGTGAATGGACTTCACTTTCAGTTTTGCTTAAGGAAATGAAAATTCTTTTAAATGAGGGACATTAGCCACTTTTCTTTTTCCTTAGACCAGCACTTGGAAAAAGCACTAAATTATTCTGGAACTATATTTTATATGATAAAAATAAGATGTAGCTACACTGATGCCTTTTAACAATGAAAGTAGCTTGCAAGTTAAATTTTGTTTTATAAATAATGTAATGAATTCTCATTATAAATTAAAAAAACTGTGAGGCATAAACCACTGATAACCCATTGCTAACATTTTATTTTTTTTCCATTGCTAACATTATAGTGAAATACTTTGTAATATTTCTGATATATACTAATACTCTCACACTAATACTTTATTCTTTACTGAATTTGTTTCTTTCTCTTCACAGTAATTTATAGTAATTCTCTCAAAGGTAATTTTTGTAGTACTAATTTTTACTTTTTATGCTTACATAATATTCCATTCTTTGCTGAAGTAGTTTTTACTTAAACATTCCCCTACTAGTTGATTGATCATACATGCATATTTCATTTCTAGGGTACAGGTGTGGAAGCACACGTGTAAGTGTATATGTGTATGGAACTACAAAAACAGTAAGCCAGTGAATAGGGATATGTGTATGAATGTATTAATTGTGTGTGTATAATATATATCCTTATACCTACATCCTTAATTCCTGGCACTTTGATGTGTTCGATTCTAAAGAGTGAGATTTCTGGACTGTGGGATATGTGTATTTTATATTTCATTGTATACTGCAGGATTGTGTTTCAAAAAGGCTAAAATAATTCCTATTTTTGTTTTCAATATATGAAAGTATACTTTAGTCCAAGAAAAATATTGGTTTTTCCCAGTCTGATTAGTTGAAATAAACTATTGTTATAATGTAATTTTCACCTTATCTATTTATTGAGCATTTGGATCTGTTCCATGTATTAGAGAGGGTTTTAAAAATCACATTATAACCATATATATGACCTTTCATCTACCATAGAAGCTATACTTACATCTTTTTAGTCTGTCAGTTTCTATTATCTGTTGTTTTTATGATGTTTTTTATCATACACAAACACATTTCAGGTAGTCAGATATTCTTATCTTCCTATTTTAATTACCAATCTCCCCAGCCTTTCGATTTTACATATATCTGCTATTTTTTTAATTTACTACATTTAAAACTTTTAATTCATCTAAAATTTCCTTTCGTATATGGTGTGAAAAGGGTGCCACATTTATTTCTTTGACTATGTAGCCTTTGACTATGTGATGCTACATTTCAAATATTTCTTTTCCCCAATATATCAAACTATTACTTTGGTCAAAATAAAATCCCATATATATAAAATTTTTATAGGCTCTCTATATTTGGTATTATCCATAAAAATATATGGTCTTCCATACTATTTTGAACACAGTGACTGTGTGGTATCTTTTAGTACATGAGTAAGTCCAACCTCGACTTTTTATAATTTTCTTGACTTTCCCTGGATGCTTATTCTTTGACTTAACTTTCATGTTATCTATCTGATCTGCTCCCCTCCAAAATAATAGCCAGTTTTCCTACCATCACAGTTACAGTGCTGAAAGGCTTTGTCGCATCCCCCAAGCTCTCTTTGTTCCAGTAGCTCCTCTGCTCAGAAGAGGTGGGCGTTAACTGAGACAGGTGGCAAAGATAATGTTCTAACTGCTACATTCCCAGAGGATCCTTCATACAGCTAATTATAAAATAGCACAATACCCACAACCTGTCTCCAAAATTAAATGTTGAGCAGATATGCATCAATAAAATGTGAATGGTAGACAGCACAAACAGGTTGGCACTGAAACAGCCTTTACAAGGGGTGGGTCAGCCCAGACGTTCAGTGAGACAAGACGTCACATCCAAGCCCTTGGACTGTGGGATATTATGCTGCACAGAGGAAAAGTGTCAGTTCCTTCCCTTTATGCACATGCCAGCATGTCACAGCATGTCACCTGGCACATTGACACTCCCCTCTGCTCATCGTCCTACCTGGTGGCCTTAAATATCAAATTCAAACTCATATGTCCCAGGAGCTCTGTAGGTCACAGGTTCCCTGTATGCTGACCTATCTGTGGACAAAACCCATCAATACCAGTGCTTTGCATATTGCATCATAGAGGTATTTTCTACAACCGTAGAATATGAAACTGATGTTCTTTAGTTAGGTTTGTTTTTACCTGTGACTGCCAATGCATTATTCTAAACAGTTACTAAACAATTACATAACTGTTTCCTATACTCATTCAGTCCATGTTCATAAAGCACCCACTATGTGCTGGTTGTCCAGGTGCTGGGTCCATAATGGAAAAGAAATAGCATGCCTATTGTTAGGCTTTTAAATTGTGTGAGGAGTATGGAAAGCAAATGAGAAACTATAATGCATAACAGTAATAAGTCGCTTGAGAAAACACTGACAAGGACGTCAGGAGGAGAGTGATGGGGTACTGTATTAGGTGGGAGGAAGACATTAGATAAAAGACTTTGAAAGTAGAGTCATCAGAGTTTTCTAAAGAACTACATATGAGATATCAAAGAAAGAAGATATAAGGGTGATTCCAAGGGTACATAGTAATTATTACTGCTTTAACTAATTATTTTTGTCCCGGAAACTGAATAAATAGTTGTATCACTTGGCATAATTAGAAAGCCAGAAAGAATTGCAGATTTGAGGATGGCGGTTTGTACCAGCATGGGCACAATTAGCAATCTTTGCCTCTGC
>PVJO010030679.1:0-15221 GCA_004026905.1 Hystrix cristata | reverse complement strand
CATCCAAAAAAATGAAATACCTAGGAATCAATCTCATGAAGGAAGTAAAAGACCTATACAATGAAAAAGGAAATTGAAGAAGATCAGAAAATGGAAAGATATCCCTTGCTCCTGGGTAGGAGAAAACAATATAGTGAAAATGGCCATACTCCCAAAACTGCTACACAGATTTAATGCAATCCCAATTAAATTACCAATAGCATATCTCACAGAATTAGAGAAGACAATCCTAAAATTTATTTGGAAAGCAAAACAAACCTAGAATAGCAAAAGCAATTCTGGGCAACAAAAGCAAGGCAGGAGCCATCACAATCCCTGACCTTAACCTATATTACAAAACTACTGTAATAAAAACAGCATGGTACTGGCACAAAAACAGACCCCAGGACCAGCGGAACAGATTAGAAGATGAAGAAACAGGTCCAAACACTCTCAGTCACCTTATGTTTCACAAAGGGGCCAAACAACCTCACTGGAAGGAACACAGCCTCTTCAATAAATGGTGCTGGAAAAACTGGCTCTCCACATGCTGAAGGTTAAAACTAGACCCATATCTTCCCCCATGCACTAAATTAAAATCAAAGTGGATCAAAGATCTAAATATTAAAACAGAAACACTAAATCTATTGGAAGATAGTATACATAGAACTCTTGAAGACATAGTTATAAGCAAGGACTTTATGAACAAATCCCCAGTTGCCCAGAAAATATTACAAAGAATCAACAACTGAGACCTGATCGTATTAAAAAGCTTTTGCACAGCAAAAGAAACTACCAACAAAGCGAAGAGACAACCCACAGAGTGGGAAAAAAAAAATTTGCCAGATATTCCTCTGACGAAGGATTAACATCTTGAATATATAAAGAACTCAAAAAAATCAGGCCCCCCAAATTTAAAGACCCAATCCCAAAGTGGGCAACTGAAATGAATGATGAAGAAGTAGAAACAGCAGATAGACATATGAAAAAATGTTCAGCATCACTGGTCATTCGAGAGATGCAAATTAAAACAACCTTGAGATTCCACCTCACTCCACAAAGAATGGCTATTATCAACAGATCAGCCAATAACAAATCCTGGAGGGGCTGTGGAGAAAAAGGAACCCTTCTCCACTGTTGGTGGGAATGTAGACTGGTGCAACCGCTATGGAAATCAGTGTGGAGATTCCTCAGGGAAGTAGGACTAGAGATTCCATTTGACCCAGTTATTCTCCTTCTTGGTATCTTTCCAAAAGAATTAGAAGCATCATACCACAATGATATATGCACACCCACGTTTATAGTAGCACAGTTTGTAATACCTAAATCTTGGAAGCAGCCCAAATACTCATCAACAGCAGAATGGATGAAGAAAATGTATTTTTTTAATACAATGGAGCACTACTCTGCCATAAAGAAAGATAAGCTTGAGATATTCCTAGGTAAATAGATGCATCTTGAGACCATACTCTTAAGTGAAATAAATCGGACACACATGTTTAAATACCACATAGTTTTTCTGGTGTGAGAAACTGAAGTGTAAATAAAGACTAAAATGTATTATATTGGTAAAGGGAAGAAAATGTTCAAATGGGAAAGGGAACAAGGGAGGGGGAAAGGAACAGAGGGTGAAGAGAAATAATAAATGGAAGGAAAAAATGGAAATAAAGCTTTTGTAAATAGGGAGGGAGGAAGTGAGGGGAGGGGAATGGGAAAAAAAGAAGCAACAAGGTATATCACGTACAGGTACAAATCCCCAATGATGAATGTTATCATTTATGTACATTTAAAATGTACCATTAAAATAAAATTTTAAAAAGAGACTTGATAAATCAAACGAAAATCAGAAGTTATATACTTCTTGGAAATATGCTTATTTTGTAGTTGGCAAACATTTATAGTAGTAAGTAGCCTAAGCAAACATTTTACATTTCTGATAAAAGCACAGCATTTTAATTTTACCAATGACAGAGTTCTGTAGCACAGTGTAATTGTAATTGTGAAGCATTATGCACTAGAAAACATTTTAGAGACTATGATTCAGTGTGAATACAGTGTGTAGGAATTAAGAAAAATACCAGTGAGTGTACGGACTACTTAGAAACCATTAAAGAGTTTGGGTGACATACAATGCTGCTCTTTATAATACAACATGCAATTTCCAAGAATTTTTAAATTAAAAAAAATGTGGTGTTACCAAATTACATCATATTGTTATGAACGGTGTTTTAAAGGAAGTTAAATTAAATTGCTAATGAACACTACAAAAATATAACAATCAAAAGGTAGATAATACAGCACAAGGTATTGTAACTCAGATACTACCAGGTCCAAAACATATCAGATTCGAAGAGCTGTTTTCCTGGATCAAAGCTGAAACTCAGAGAGTTGTGAAAAGGCTGGAGACAAGCATCTGACGCAGGATAATGCTGCTTGGAAATCAGAAAAGCTGCTATAGAGCTTAGCTGGGGATGTGACTGATCCTTAATAGAAAATGGTGAGATGCTAACGATGATATGTTCTAAAGAACTACCTCATATACGAACACAAACAATCTAGCGACTAATTTTTTGAGCTGAGAAGCTAAGTGATAATTGAAGAGTTGCAAAGCTGACTTAAAGTCAAGATATCGAAATAAATGCTGGAGAAAATTTGAGAATTTTAGATGTTCAATTAGTGGAAAGACTAACTAAAATCCAGTTTAAAAATCTTCATTTTTTTTAGAAATGAAGAAATAATAGGAAAATACAATGAAATTAATTGATTTATGTTTTAAAGAACAACATTTACTCCTGTTACTATTTTTACTTAAAGCACATGATGTATTCTTTTGTCATACAACTAACTGAAGGAGAAGCATTTCCAGTATTTCCTGGTGGAGAAGTAGATATATTGGCACCTTGTCTTTATACTGCTCGATGGCTGAAAGAATCATCTATAACGAAGTTGTCCTTTGTTTTGTTGTAATTATTATGGAACCAGCTCTGACCTTTAAATCAAGCAATGTGTTCACATCAGTCTCTTTTAAAGACAACCTCAGGTCCTAACTTTATAGATGATTTTATCACATCTACCCTGTTTTCCACAATTCCAAATTCCTGCTTTCCGTAGTATCCAAAATTTTCTTTGCTGTTACGTTTAACTTTTAACCCTTCCCGTCAGCTCTCCAAGATTTGGTTTCCTTCAGAATCTCACATCATGGAGCTAAGTAGAAAAGGGCCCAGGCATGAACACGCATAGAACATGCTCCTGAATACTGGCATGAATGGCTTCTTCCTATCTGATGCTGCGCCTTATCCCATATGAACTCCACTTAGCAGATCTATAGAACGTGTATAATTATTAACAACTCTCTCTAATCCTGCTTAAGTAAGCATAACTTCACTCTTACTCAGAAAAGCAGTGTATGTGTAGTAACTATTACTTTTAATACTATACAGATATTGAATTTGCTGTTTGTATGTTTTCTTCTGATATATGTGGCTCTTTCACGAATATTTTGTACTTCAACAAATAATATAGAAACTCCCCTAATTTTCCTCAAATGAGTGTCACAAGGCCAGTAAATAAAGCACTATATTTTAGAGCATAACACCTTAAAAACATTTGTTTTCTGTAGATCTGTCATCTACCTGCATGTTACAGGAGAGGGAAAGCCTTCTGTCTACCCTTTAAGAGTTTAATAATTGAGTCTGTGAAATAAACTGAGGGTAGGCAGATTAACAGGAGAAAAGCATACAAATTTATCATGTGCATGGGGGCATCATCTGTATAACCAGTGAATACCACCAAACCCAAAGAGATCTAGAAATGTATGTGCCTGGTGGGGAATGGAGATTTAGGTAACTTAGAGGAGAGTAAATGACTTGGGGGAAGATGAGCAAGCCCTAAAGGAGTAGGTGATATTCTGCAATGAGGTCTGGATGTGGCGTCAGCCTCCATCCTGTGACAGGACCTAATGCCCGCTGGTTAATGACATTCCCGGGACCAGTGATGAGGGACTCGTAGCAACTACGTTTCTTTCAGAGAATCATCTCTAGATAGATCAGGAGAGCTCACACCACTGTTCCCCAGTCACCCTTATTCAGAGTACTCAGTATTTCAAAGCACCATATTTTGAGGCAGTGTTTTCTGAATTTCTTTACTGGAATAGATAGATAGCTCTGGAATAGATAGATACCTGAACATATTTATTCTTATCTACCTACGATCTCTACTGCATTATAGAGTTCAGAAACAAATATTGTAAGTCAAGGAGGTATAGTTGATGTTTGAAGCTTAGAGATAGATTTTTTTTTTTTTTGAGTCAGTCGTTTATCAAGCCAAAAGCTATCTTTTCCAAGGCACTGGATTGAATCTATTTGATCCACCAGTCAACTGAATAAAATATATAGCATTCATTATTTTTGAGATGTGGATATCAAATTATTTGCCTTATAGTGGAAGTTATAATTTTATGGCTGTCAAGTGGGATTTGATTTTATTTGGACATAAATAATTGCTTTTATGTACTATGGAAGAAGAAAAAGATAGTAAAACATCTTCAATTTCAATATATCTGATTAATTCATATTTGTACATTGTTAAGACTAATAATCATAAAATTTCAGTATCTTCAAAACCATACATACAGATATATATCCCCTTAAATATAGATAATATATACATACATACATATATCCTCTTTTTAGGCTTTATTTGCTACTGGAATAGCAAATCACATTATACAAGTTAAAAGGGTAGAATTACTTTTCATAGATCTTCAATTCAGTTCAAAACAATAATCCTCTGTGTTCTGGGCCACAAAATTAAACTCAACCAGAGAACAAAATTAACTACAATCTATACAGTCCTGTTTATTTTTGTTTCTTGTTTCAAATTACTCTGCTAAATTATTTACACACTTTTACCCCAGTGTTTAGAATTCACTCCAACTTTATCTGGTAGGTTGCAAGTTGAGCAAATGGTCAG
Source organism: Hystrix cristata (assembly GCA_004026905.1). NCBI lineage: Eukaryota > Metazoa > Chordata > Mammalia > Rodentia > Hystricidae > Hystrix > Hystrix cristata. The sequence goes on along the minus strand of PVJO010030679.1, from coordinate 10,271 downwards.
ATTTGTACAGGTAAATGGTGCTGGGTGAAATGCTGCTATACAGGGAGACTTGGGAGAGATTTAAGTTTTAAAGAGTATGGAGGTGAGAAAATGTTCGTTGTCCTTTACTCTGCCTGTCTTGCTCCTGCCACTTGGACACAGCCAAATTTAGCTCAATAATCATACAGTAGAATAGTGAGAACAAAGTAGTGGCTTGCAATCCAGAAGACCAGGAAAAGAGGCCCCGGGGGAATGGAAAATGTTGGGGAGATCAAAGAAAGGAGGAAGGTTGAGAACAGGATTAATCTCAGGGTTTAGGAGGCAATATCCAAATGCAGAAATAACATGCAGAGAGAGAGAGAGACAAAGAAAGGAAGACAGGAAGACATGGGGGGAGGTAGGAAGGAAGGAAGGAAGGAAGGAAGGAAGGAAGGAAGGAAGGAAGGAAGAAAGGAAGGAAGGAAATTTTTCACCAGAGCACTAGAAAAACTGGCTCCAGGTGTGTTTTTTAAAGTTGTGGGTTGAAAGATGACTGTTAAAATGTAATTATACCAAGGAAAGAACTGAAGTAACTTTTTCACATCTTCCACGAAACTTACAAATCAATCCTTTTTTATAGGAAAATGGCATGGTATATGGAAAATGCATAAGCTTGTGAAGTACAAAACTGAACCGTAGTCCCAGTAAAAGTGCTCACTAATTGCATGGCCTTTCACAAGTAAGTTGTCCTCATTGTGCTTCGTTTGCTTTATCATAAAATACATGTGCTTCCTAACAATTATGGGTTAAAAAATATTGGATGATCTTATTAATGAGAAATAAAAGCACTCCCATCACCTTTCCATATAAATATTCAAATAGCCATATACCCTCCAGGAATAGTTCTACTTATCATTAATGATTCTTGATTTTTCATTATAATTGGATAGCATTATTACATATATTAACCCATTTTATTCAAATGTAGCTCCAGGGAGATAGGCAAAAATAATGTCACATTTACATATTATATTTGAATTTATGTAGTGCCAATTCATGGTTTCATTATAGTTTTATTACTGTCCAGTGAAATAGACAGAGGAAATATTAATACCATATTTTACAACTGAGGATGCAAAGGTCAAATAGTTTAATTGAATGATACATCCAAGACTACACCTTACCACATGAAGTCAAAACTCATACAAATCATTCTGATTCTATATCCATGCTCTTTCTTCATATCATGCTCCTGTATATTGAAAGATAAAAAGATCTACTGGAGGTTTCAGTATTTCTCAGTCACAAATAGGATTGACATACCCTGCCTCCTAGGCATGCATCCTTCTTAATTTCCAATAAAATGTGATTTCCCACCATTGTTTAAATATCTGACCTTTCAAAAATACAGTATTCTTTATGGTCTGTGTTTTAGTGCTGTTAAATGAGAACACTAACATCAGTCTTACAAAGTCCTCATAAAACGTTGTAGTCTGAGAAGAAAGACACTCACTACAGTGCTAATGTAGCTAGCATAGTGCTATGCAAACTATAATTGTTATTTAATTGCTATGATGGTGTCTATATTAGAATTCTTCAAATAAACAGTAGGGGATAAAAAGATATATAAGAAGGAATTTATTATGGGAATCAGTTGATGTGATTATGGAAGCGAAGTCCTGCAGTCTGCTGTCTGGAAGATTCAGAACCAGAAAACCCAATAGTATAACTCAGTCAGAGTCAGAAGGGTTAAGGACCAGGGAAATTTCTGAAATGCATATTCTGAGGCTGAAGGCCTACGAACGTAGAATTCTGATGTTCAAGAGCAAGAAAAGATGGATATCTCCTCTTAAAAAGAGACAGAGATAATTTGCTTTTCCTCCTACTAAGGCCCTCAAGGGACTGCATGATGCCTGACTACACTGGTGAGGGCAGATCTCTACTTGGTCTATTGATTCAAATGCTGATCTTTTCCTGAAACGCCGTTTACAGATATACCCAGAAATGTTTTGTCAGCTACCTGGGTAACCCTTAGCACAATCAAGTCAACACTGGACACTTACTTTCACAGTGCCTGTCTATGCAACTTTCATGGATCTTGTGACAGCCTGAATAGCCTGGCACTTGCTGCTTCTGTGTGGCCTGTCACATCACTCCTGACCCCGACTGGATGTCTGTGGGAACTGGTATACATGCATCTAAATGGGGACTGTTACAGTTTAAATATGAAGTATTCTCTGAAGACTCATATATTGAAGGTTTAATCCCCAATACAACAGTGTTTGGGGTGGGTCCTAGACAGTGATCGGGTCAAGAGTTAGGTAACATCGCTGGATTAATCTATTGATGAGTTAGTAGCCACTGATGGCCTATTAAGAGGTAGAGCCCAGTTGGAAGAAGTAGAAAATGCCTGTGAAGGATGTATCTCATCCCCACACCCTTCCTTTCTTGCTTCTTCCCATTCTTTCTGTTTCCTGGCTATCAGAAATTCAGCAGTTTTCCTCCACCTCATCCTTCTGCCATGATGATACTGTCTCCCCTCAGGCTGACCATTGACTAAGATCTTTGAAACCATGAACCTAAATAAACCTTTTATCTTTTAAAATGTTTATATAAGATATTTTGTCACAGTGATGACAGACTAACCAATACAATGACCCAGGAATTCAAGTCCTAACCTAAAGTCCCACTCTGTGAGAAGTTTCTGAGTATCTCCTTTGGAAAATCATTTTTATTGGAGTCACAGAGACTGGGCTCAAATCCAGTCAGGTCACTGCCATGATCCAATATGCTTTTCTAGTTCTCTTGATATTTATTATATGCAGACCTGCTAATCTGAATTTGTCCAATATTTAATTTTGGATTATGGGGGGGAAACACATAAGGTCAGCCAGACACAGTGTCAGAGGCTGACTCTGTCATTAAATAGCTTTCTAATCCTGGATATATTACTTAATTTATCTGTGCTTTAGACTCTTAATTGTAAAAATAAATTATATAATGCTTTCTTTTATAATAGGTACATTATATTTCAATTCGATGAGATGGTGTGTGTAAAACTTATGTCATATTGTAAACACTAAGAGAATGTTGCATTTCCCTTTCCTTCTCCCATCAATTATTGGGGGTTTCATGTTTTGTTTTTCTAGGTTTCTGCATATTCATAGTTTACCCCAATCTCTTGTCTTTAGATAACAAAGCCTGCCAGGACTCTTCTAATCTTGAGGGTTTTCAAAACAATTATTCACAGTCACTGACGGATTGCTAAATGTAAGACATTGAAATAATTGCACCAAATACTTTAGGTTTTAAAATACTAATTAAACCACTTAATGTATGTAGTAGCATTGCTTTTTTTTTTTTTTTCTTTTTGGTACCAGAGATTGAACTCAGGGCCTTGTGCTTGCTAGGCGATTGTATTGCTTTATTATATAATTACATAGACTAAGTCTTATGAAGTTAAATAAGTTGGAACATTTTATATCATAATCACATCGACAGAGGGTTGATGCAGACTGATCTCTGTCTGAAATAAAAACCTGTGCTTTAAACTACCAGGTTAAATTACTTCTCTTAGCAGAAATGGGCATTATACTTGCCTCTGTCTCATCAAATTCTGGAGCCTGCAGAGAGACCCTTGTGGCATTATGGTCATATCCTCAGCACAGAACCTTCACTTTAAGATAAGAGCCAGGAAATACAATGACTGAAGATGCAGCATACAGAATTCCCCGGGTTGAAAGAGAGATGCACGGAGTGAGTTTGACATCCCCCATTACCATATGAAATTGATTAGTGATGAAAGATACCTAATAGTTTATACCAGTGCACCTCATCACGCATTCTGAAAAGTTGTTTCTTAGCCATTTAGAAATGTTAATGTAATGACATTAGCTAGAAACACAGAGACAGTCTCACAACAAATGTCATGATGGCTTTGTTAGATGATATTCCTTAATTGCTTGATTCCCACATTTATTACAGACAGTAGACATGTTTCCTCTACTTACATGCAAATATTTAATTGTTCTCTAACATCAGAAACAATAGTAATTTGCTGTCTTTCTGTCATTACGCACTTTGATTCCAGATTAAGCAAACAAACAAGTATCATCCTTACTCTCTGTAATTTGGGGAAGGAAAACAGTTGTATTTTAGCATAAAGAAAGCAAGAATCAAGAAGAAACTTTGTAATCAGAGTTAATAGAAAAAAGAGGGGTTGGAGGGGGATGAGGGGAAGGACGTAGAAGAGAGATATTGGGGATGGGAAGAGTCAGTAAAAACTATATGCCTGGTTCTTCTTTCCAAGTCTAAGTGCATCTGATCTGCTCAGTATTATAAGTAAAATCACTTAGAATGTCTAGAGTTAAGTATCAAGACTAAACTTCATAGTATTCAGTGACATGTTCATCAAGAAATTCTTTGACTAAAGCTAAATAATGTGTATATTGCTTTAAAATCTACAATACACTGCTTTATTTACATGTATATCCATGGTCATTTGTACGTAATACATTCTTAGTAAATTCTTCTTGAATAAATGTAAGGCACTTTCACATATTATTCTGTTTATAATAATCTTATAAAATAGTTCTTATTACCATTTCCTTCTCTTTCGGATGAATTAAATAGCGGGATTGAGGTGAGCTGCTCAAGGTCATCCAGGCAGATAGTGCCGGGCAAGAACTTGAAGGTATTATATTCTCCAACTTCAACAGCCCCGCTCCTTCCACTGCACTTCGTCAGTCCTCTCTGGAGAGAATGCGAGTTGACCTGTATAACAAATGAATGCAAGACTGAAATCTATATAAAATCAGACACGCTTTTCTATTCTACGATTTTAGTGTGTAGTTCCCAGAGATCTTTAATTGTGCTTCCTCATACTGACTATTCACCATATTAATATGCTTTTTTTATTCTTTGACTCCTCCTCGCCTGTTAGTGTTCCAACAAAGCCATAGGGACAGGTGTGCTAAATCAGGGTGGAGTAGTTTTTGGTGGATGAGAATCCAGACGAGAAGAGTTATCTCTAGAAACTTAGAAGGAAGCATGAAAGATTTACATCTAACCATCCTTTGTGTCATTCAACCAAAACAAAATGTGAAAATTGCTATATAGTATTTTAATGTACATAAAAATATCTGCAATAATTCTTTGACTTCCCATTTTGATGCAAACACAGAAAACTGACTCTTAATTTCTGATTCGAGACATTATTACAAGGTTCAAATATCATACAATAAGTTTTTAATAAATACAAGGTATTTTTTTCCAAGATGAACGTACTAAAGTAGTCAAATTCTGTGGTGTACAGAAATCAACAACACTTGCAAACAGCACTGAGGCAAGTTTCTTAAGGGAATGAAATAGAAAAATACTTTCTGTGAAGCATGTGCTGCAAGTAGGATGGTAGAAATTTTGCCCACAGCAAGCAGTAAGCTGTGAAAATATAATCATTGTGTCTTTACATTGCTCCTGAATTTTTATTCAAAATTTCTCCCTTCAACTTTGTTTTCCATGTCCTCTCACTCAACCAGAAGGAGCAAACACACAGATATTCCTCTCATATTGTTTAGGTGCTTGCCCAAGCTAGCTTGCTACAGTTACTTTACAGCTCCAGGTTACACGAATGTCACCTTTTAACTCGCTGGATCACACCGAGTTGTGCTGTTTTTGAATGTACTACCTCTCTGAAAATTCTGCCTATTTGTCCTAATTTTATTTTGCTTTCATAGAATGGAGAAAGCACACACACGCACACACACATGCACACACACACACAAAAACACGCAGACGTACACACAAAACTAATCCCCATAAAAGCATTTGAAATAGCACCTGGCATTTGCTAAGCATTTACTAAAGATTATCTGTTATTACTGTCCACTTGATTTTGTGCAAGGAACATTTCCCTAAGCCCCAAGTTCTTCCATTGTAAAATGAAGATTCATTCATTCATTTTAGAAATATTTAGGAACCTAAGAAGGATCAACCATGACAGCTACTTTGTACTGATTTCAGACAGAGAAAGTGAGGTAGTGACTATTAGGTTCTTATGCAATGCCTGCTCATTTCTAAGCACACTGTAAATGTTAGTTGGTGATTAGGAATGGTAGTGGTGCTTGTTGAAAACAATAAATATTGCTGGGATAGGAATTCAGGGCTAAAGATTATTATTAAACCAAGATCAAACAGAAGTATAGGGAATAAATCCAAGAAAGGGCAGAAAATCATGTGCAGCTACAGGAGATTATGCCAAAAATGATTCAGTTCCAAATGAGAGACCACATACCAAATTTTTGGTTAAAATTTGGAAAAGAAATCGAGCATAGAGCCAAAGGTAGATGGAAATAACAAAAACTGAGAATACTAAGGGGTAAGAGCAATGCTGAAGATAATGTAGCTAAAAATATCTAGGTGCACAAGTTACAAAACAAAACAACCCAATAGTGTAAAAGATTTCATCAAAATGATGTAGGTGATAGTAGAGCTGATTCCAAATTCCTTAAGAGACTCGACTACAGGGTCATGATCCATGGGATTTAGCAGAAAGACTAAAGTCGTATCATTCTTGGGACAAAAGAAAATAACAGATGGTCTAGATAGATGAAGTCTATTGCATGAAAGAATGCTGTGGAAGTATGCTTTCTTCTATTCTTGGTAGCAGAGGGGAGAGACAGGTATTAAGACCTACTGAACAATCATTCGTGTACTCCCAGAGTTAGAAAAATGTAGAGGAAGGAAGCAATGTAGAGTAATAAAACAGAGTCAGTTCAAAAAAAGGGAGGAGAGGGGAAGTGTTTATTCTGCAATGCCTGTAAAATACCCACGCTTTAGTCTACCTGCTGCCCCCTGCTGGTGTCTGTTCTGGGCATAATCCTTGTCTTCTCAAGCCATAAAACTTAGTATGACATCTATCTTTTTCACGATGTTTATGTCAAGGTATGTTTGGACAACAGAGAAAGGCATGCATGAGCTAGACTTGTGGTGTGAAGGTTGGGAGAGAACCCGCTCACTTCTGGCACAGTGTTTGAATGAATGAATAGAGCAAATAGGGGAAAAGGGGAAATGCTCTTGGAAAGGTTACCTTCATCAGTGGCAATAACCAGGACTGGGAACCAAGCTTATTTTAATTCTGGTAGTAGTAGTTCTTTAACCTTCCACTTCTCATCAGTTGTTTGTATAAAATTAAGTGCATAATTACCAAATAAGGATATGATTTCATAGAAATAGGAAGTCCTAAAATCTACCCTCCATAAAGAGTCTCTTAATAGCTAATGCTTCAGATGATTTTAATTGCTCAATTAAGAAAAACAGTGCAAATAAAGAATATACGTGACTTTCCCATCTCAAGAGTGCCATCAAAATCTCTTCATAAACCTGTCATCAAGAGACAGATGCAACATCTGTGATTGAGATTGATTGTGTAATATTTATTAGCTCCCAAGAGGTGGTAATAGTCACAGACACTTGGAAAATGCCAAATTCTGTCTACCTCAGAGACCTTTTGAAATGGTTGTATTATTACATCTATATACTAAAATCTGTCAGAAGAGCATTATCACCAAAAGAAAAATCGAAGAATAAAAAGAAGTCACCTGAGTTTTTTTCTCAAACACTGTTATATAAAAGATCAAACATTTATGTAACATAAATTTGGAGTACAGGACCTCTCAAAGCAGTTCAATGAAGTTGAAAGTCCAGAAATACTCTCTCTGTTTTTAAGAGACAAGTTGGGGTTATTTCAAGCCCGCTAGCATACTGTGGCTGCCTGATCAGATGCCCTCCATCACTGTCTCTTATACGCTAAATATTCACATGTACTTTTGCTGGAGCCATTTAGTGATATGTCTAAGAGACATCTACAGATTTCATTTTAGTGATAGGAATGTAAGTGAATTAAAAATTACTGACAAACACCCCCACTCACTTTGTCTTTACAAATCTGTTCTTCCTCTAGCTTTAAATAGTTGGAAGCTCTGAAGGCCAGTATCTGGGTATAGATTAGACCCAGGAAAGCATATACAACTGTGGCACTGGGTGTCTGTGGAATATAGAAAAAAACAGAAAGTATATGTGTGATCCATCCTGGTACATCAGAGCAGTGAGGTTCCAGCTGTTCAGGACCAGACACTTCGCAGCATCCTAGGCAAATATCTTCCTCTGATACCTGGGCAGAAAATTGGGGGTCTTAGTGGTTCAATGAAATCTCTCTTTCCAAGGATCTCAGACATGAGATTCTTGGAAGCACAATTATCAGTATTTTGTAGATTTTATTTCTGATTTAATTTCTGAGACTCAACATAGCAACCCTTTCCAGCTTATTCTGACCCTGAAATTACTGCTTGAGAAAACTTTTTTGTGAATGGTAGCAAATGTGACATCTTCAAGTTGTTCATCTTTCCAACTAATGATTCCAGAGAACAGATAAAACCAAACACTGAAATTCCTTTGAAATACATTTTTCAGTTCATTTGATCTTAAAGAGGGAAAACTGTTGCTATTAGTGTCAGGAAGTAAAGCAATAGAATTGAAAACTTTTTATTTATTTCTGAGTAAAAGAATAAGGGCGGTAGAGTTTCCCTCTGACAGTGGCACTGCGATCGGCTTTATACACTTTCATTTCATGCTGGGTTTCTGACAGTTTGACAGATTCTGTATCTTGCTTGAAAATCGGAACCTGTGGAGAGCCTTTTGATGGTGTAGATAAAGTCTTCCTCTAGGGAACATCGTTCCTTTCAAGGCAGCTCCTCACATAGGTGTATCTGTATTATAGGTGTTTCTGCAGTGTAACCGAGCTAGTCACACATGGATGAAATTCTACTGAGGGCTCCAGAAGGTAGCGCGATACTTGGTATTCTGGAGAAGAATGGGGTGAAATTCAAAAGAAAGAGAGGTCAGTCCTCAGGAAGCCAGGTCAGTTAGAGGGCGTCACCATTCAAGTTCAACTGTTAATCTCACAAAGGCCCAGCACAGCTTGTCCCCGTGCCTGCATGGCTGATGCATGTATATTTTTCAGAAAATTCTGGGCAATAAAGTAATTGAAAGATTATTTTATAATATGCAGGGGGGGGGGCTTGGCGATTTAGCTCAGTGGTGGAGTGCTTGCCTAGCAAGTACTAGGCCCTGAGTTCAATCCCCAGCAACTCTCCCCCCAAAATAATACTAATAAAAGGGGCTGGGGATGTAGTTCAGTGTGAAGGCCCTGGGTTTATTCCCTGGTACTGCAAAATAATGAAAAATATAATGTGCCTTCTTGAGGGAAAAGAAAGAAAAAGGGACAGATTTCAGCAATGATCTTTTTTTTCTCAGTCCTGATCACACAGTACTGAAATAAACTATTTGTGTATTTCTAAGCTAAACTGTTAACTCTTGGCAACGGCATGTTCATTTTATTAGTCTGGGTATAGTAATGCATACTCTTTCTGGTAGAGAGTAGACACCATAATATTTTTCATTCACTGCTCCAGAAATACAAAATAGCAAATGATACAATATAAGATAGATTCGAAAATAAATTATTATTTGGTAATTTGTGTTGTGTAGAGATGATTTAAAGAAAAGTATTGAGTCAAATATTTTCCTTATATGAAAATGGATTTTAGCAAAATTAAATATTTAAATGGTATATCATAGCATTAAAATACCAGTAGAAACAAAGGTCAGATTTAATTTTGCAGTTCAGAAAGAGTTCAAGAATTTTCTGTGCACTCCAGTACTGACAAAAACTACAGGGGAAAATATAATAAGTTAAAAAAAAAAAATTTAAAGATTAAAATATTGCCATAATTAAGCAGTATATTATAAAGCAAAGAAGAAAATGCTACGTACAGGGAAGATCAAAGATTAGTTGTCTTGGCAAAGATTAATAGCCTCAATTTACAAAGAAGCTTTATAAATTAATAAGTAAAACAAATACCCTAATAAAAGCAAAGGGCATATCAAATAATTTTCAAAAGGTATGCAAATAGTAGTCATGTTTTTAAATATTAAAATTGTGTTTTACAAGTTTGATTACTATAGAAATCAAAACATACATTTTTTTTTTTTTAATTTGTATTTTTTACCAAGAACATGTATTGGTACATTGTATACATAATGATCATATTCAACATGGTTATTTTGTACCTGTACGTGATATATCTTGGTTTTTCCCTCCTTCCCCTCCCCTCCTTTCCATTCTCCCACCCTTCCCTATTTGCAACAGATTTATTTACATGTTTTTTATTTTTTCCATTTCTCCTTTCTTTTCTTTTTCCCTTCCTTCTTTTCCCCCTTCTCCCTATCTAGTTCTCCTCTCTTTTGAATACAAT
>PVJO010030678.1:0-15170 GCA_004026905.1 Hystrix cristata | reverse complement strand
GAAGCCAAGTATGGTGTGCATGCCTGTAATCCCAGCACTCTGAGAGGCTGAGGCAGGAGAATTTCAATTTGAGGCCCAGCTTGGGCAACTTAGTGACTTACTAAGTGCCTAGATAAAAATAAAATAAATAAATAGGGCTAGGAATGTAGCTTAGTGCAAAGGCCCTATATTCAATCCTTAGTGACACACATGCAAAAAACTTGCCACATTCATAGTATTAGTCACTTTCTTGTCCCTGGGACAAAACACCAGACACTTGCAACTTAAAAGCATGGATATTCATTTTTGCTCATTGTTTCAGATAGTTCACTCCATAGTTAGCTGGTTCCAATGCAAAAACCAAAATGGTAGAAGGGTATAACAGAGGAAAGCTACTCACAGGTAGCAGAGAGAAGGGAGAAGCCAGACAGAGACAAGAGAATATACCCTTCCAAGTCGCCCTCAGTGACCCACATCCTAACAGCACATTCAGCTAGGAACTTATCAACCAATCTGTACATTGATGAGTATCATGCCCCCACGATCCTGTCACTTTCCCAAAGCCTCATCTCTGAATACATGTGAATTTGGGGGGATATTTTAATACCAAGAATTTCTGCATTCTAATTAGTATTAAAAAAAATCACATATGATAGCATATTGTTTTTTGTTTGATAATTGAAGAATATCACTTACGAAACTACTATTAAACATCACATTTAAGTGATTATTAAAAGCAACAGCTTTCTAATGACTTCAGCAATTTCCTGGACCTGGCAATAATGAATGGTAGAAAACTCTTTTTCCGCGTAACTCTTGCTCTCATTTAAACATAGCTGGAGGCTCTTATGCTCAGAATCACTTCATAACAAATTTTAAACAAAATGAAAAATAGTGGAAAAGGGAGTTACTGAACTAGAATGATCAAGTTAGAAATGCCTGAGAGTAGACATGTTTTGAATTATATTAAGAAATGTGGCACTTGCCTCGTAAGTTCAAGGGCCTGAGTTCGATCACCAGCTCCCCCCCCCCCAAAAAAAAATGTGAGACTGTGAACTTCCTTAACACTATAAAATTTTCTAAGGGATAAGTTACCAACGAATGTAGTAGCTATTTTGGCACATCACACGGAAATTTTTATAAAAATGTTTGCAGTCTGTTTGTGTTAGGCACATAGCATAAATATGTAAAACAAGAACTATTACATGTAACAAACTTATATCTTAGTTACTTTCTCATTGCCAGGGCAAAATACCTGAAACCCACAAATTATTATTTTAGCTCACAATTTGAAGCAGTTTCAGCCCATAGTTGGCTGGCAGCAAGGCAAGGTGGCATGGCAAAGGGGCATCGCAGAGGAGACACAGCTCATGGCATTGCAGACAAGAAGCTTTACATGCAGGGAGGCAAATGCACACCCACAGTAAATGTCTATACCAGTAAGAACAAAATGCTGCCCCATGATTCAATCACCTTCTGAAAGCCTTATCCTTGAATACATGATATCTCTGAGAAAAAGTTTAGTTCTAATCCATATTACATATCTAGACCCCAAAAGTCTCATAACCACTTCATTAAGCAAAATGCATTTTAGTCCATCTCTAAGTGTCAGCAAAATCTTACCATTTCTAGCAAAGCCAGGGCTCCTAAAAACACATGAACTCATGAATGAATTAATTCACTGATGAGCATAACATCCCATGATCCAATCACATTCTGAAATACATGAGATGTTTCAAGGACATTTTAGATCTAAACCATAACACAGAATATATTTATATCAAAGCAAATTCCTCTGATTTGAAAACTCTCTTGAATATTCAAAGTAAGTATTTATAATACATATTTTGATTATTTAAAATTTAATTTTTCTTGATATTGTTTAGGCATTTTATATTCTCCAAATATGAATATGAGTTAGTACTTATTCCTTAAGGCATAAGTGTGAGTACCTACTCTGAAATTAGACGCCATCTTTTACTTGTAGACAGCATCCTGAGGGCTCCTGGCCTTCTTCAAAGCAAAACTGTAGTCTCCCAGAGGACACTGCTTTTCCAGTGGCCTTCTCACATGTGCACACATTTCCTTCCCATATTTTTCACACACTTTGGCTTGAAAATGATGCATGCGACTGCCTTGTTTCACATTCTACAACATTCTCCCTCACTTCTTAAAATTGCTTGGCTTTGACTCATACCTAGAGACAATCTCCTCTGCTACTGGAATTTAAAGATTCAGGCTTACTTCTCTTTATTTTTTACAATCTTTTCTCCTTGATCACTGTATATTCCTCCAACAAAAGCCATTAAATTTTATGTCAATATACATCTATGTGATCTTTCCAAAACCTAATGTCTAAGTTATTTGGCCATATCCCCCTTAATTATCATTTCCACAATTATACTTTATACCATACACTCTATATTACCATTGACATCAGAACAACTATAATCCCAATTACCAAAATCGTCCTCAACATACAGAAGGAATTAAAAATATTGCACAAGATTTCAACATAAAAAATTACATCCAGCCTTGGAACTTACACATTTGCCCCTTTTTTCCTATTACCATATGCTATGATTTGAGTTTGTCCCTTAGAGTTCACATGTTAGAAACTTAATCCCCATGTTTATATATTAACAATATTTGGAGGCAGACTCTTTAGTGATGGTGAACCTTTTACAGACAAAGGTGCCCAAACTGCAACCCAAAGACCACTTTTATTTATCACGAAGTACCAACACTGCAATTAAATCTGAATGTTTGGCTGCTGGGGTGATACTGGGACGGTTTGGCTCTCCTGCTGACAGAGAAGGCTCTGCTTGTTCACTGTGGCATGCATACCATGGATTCGCAACACTGTTTTAGAAACAGTTAAAGTCAGATGACTTCCAGAAGTTGGGATCCCCAAAAAGGGATTGGTAGCTTTATAAGAAGAGGGAGGCTAGAACTAGTGCAGTTACTCAGTCTTAGCATGTGAGGACCTTTGTTGCATTAGGATTATAGGGGGAAGAGCCTCACCATATGCTGAGGCAGTTTTTGATGCCATGGTCTAAGACTTCCTAGCCTCCACAACTGTGAGCTAAATAAACCTCTGTTCTTCACAAATTACCTAGTCAGTGGTATTCAGTTGTAGGGACAGGAAACAGGCTAAGACACTGTGAATAAATTGTAATGCAAGTGAAAATTAATCCTTTTGTTAACATATTCATATTTTTCTCATATAGTCAAGGATAATTCTTAGCTTTACTTTTGCTCTCTCCTTCGCCCTGATTGTATCTTTCCCTTAAATCAAGAAACATCTTGTTATGCCTCCTTAAATAATCATAACCTCAATCTTCACGTCTTCAAGAAACCATGCTATGGCTTTGTTCCTTCATACAGAAGAACTTCTCAAAATTATTTTTCGTTCACTGTTTCCAAATTATTTCTCCTTTCATCTAAGATAACCAGTGGTCTCCATATCTTAAAAACCGATGGTTAATCCTCAAACATTGCTTGCTTGACATTTCAGTCACGCATAATATAGTTGATCGCTATATTTTTCCTTTTTAATCATTTTAAGTTGACATCTACCAGATCACATTATATGAAACTTTTGCATAATTTTATGTTTCTGGTTCCTTTACTAAATGACTCCTAAATTATTACTTTATTTCTGGAGTTATCATTGATCCTCAGACTGCAATATCCAATTCCTGTGCTATACTTCTACTAGGAGGCCAAAGAGGTATTTTAAGCCTAAAATAGATCAAATCTTGGAGAGTATCTACTACTATTGTCTTCTGAAAGATATTACAATCATTCTGGAAGTAACATGAAGTGAACAAAGGAGGGAGATCTCAAGACTGAAAGATTATGGTTCCTTAATTTCAGCATTTTTCATTTGGTACTCCTACCTCCTATTATCCCTAAAAATTATCAGTCCTGACACTCTCTTTTATCCCTTTTTTTTTTTTTTGCAAGAGAGCAGATTTAATACAGGACGTTACACATTACAACATTCACTCACACAAGCTAAATGCAGGAAGAGTGCAGACTATCTATGCACTGGAGACCTGAAAGATCCAATCAAGGGCTGGGAACCCACAGCAAGGTCCCACATACATCTGTGTCTGCACTAAAAGGCTGAAGAAATCTATATTGGAACTGGGATACAATGCTCACAGTGGAGATAAAGACTGGAGCTCCCCAAAGTGCACAGCAGTCATCCTTGACAACACCAAGGCCCCAGGCTTCTTTCGTGACAATTGGTTCTAGAGAACCAGTTGCAACAGAGCTTCTCCTGAGCAACAGCCTGTCGCTATCTTCTGCTCCCATTCTCCTTTATGTTGTATAAATAACAATCCTCAGGTTGAGCAGAGAATAATACTCTAAAGCAAGTATGGAAGGCAATGCCCCAGAGTTTGAGGTGAGGTTATAAATGCGGGCACCTAACTCCTCTCACATGATTTGCTCTTCATCTTCCTTGTTTGAGCAATGCCTCTTTACCTCCATTTACCAAAGAAATAGTTCATATCAGTTTGGCGATTACTTTGAGTTTTCTGTCATTTAGATGTCATAATTGGTGTTGAATTATCCACCTTCTCTCTTATCTACATGTTTAAAATCCAACTAAGTAAAATTATCAGTGATTCACTTCTACACTTTTCCCAAACTCTATTAGTAATCCTTCCTCCTGTTTTTCCCTATGTAGGAAAGCTCATCTTTTAAATTGTAACCACAAAAAGGAAAACAGGAATGACTTTTACTAGCATTTATGGAGAGAATAAAAAATAGATATATACATTCAATCCACCATCTTAACCCAGAATTGGAGTGGTCATTTTTATATTCAGAAGACTAATAAACATGATGAAGCCACTTTTAAGACCAAAAAGTCACTTTTTTTACAATATATTTCCTGCAATTTTCATATGAATTCTTTCTTAATGCCATGTAGTTAAATATTAATGTACTAATTCACGGGAGTCACAGAGTAGATTTGTAAGGTAAAATTATTTACTTTATTCATTTTAGTTAACACACATTCACAATGTTACTCCATGCTTCTTTGAGGACAATTAAAATATTACTGCTTGGTTTAAAATAAAATAAATAATTCAAACTTCAAAAAAAAAAATTACTGCTAAAACTGAAGTCACAAGGAATCATGACACATGTAAATTTTATGTATCTTAAGAGTGAAATGCAATCATTAGGCAAATTGTACACTTTAACTGCTTTCATATAGAAAGAACTGGACAAATACATTTTATTAAATTAATTATGGAATAAAGAAAATGGTCCTTTGTTGACAACTTGACTTTCTTGCCATGATTTGAATTAGTATGCATAAAATAAGTAACAATTATTAATTATGTATCAAGAAATGTTGATGTAATTTTCCTGACATTCACAATTTTGCAAAATTGATAACATTAACCTCACACATGAGAAAACAAAGGTCCACAGAGGTTAAATAACTCGCCTACCTATCTTTACTGGAAAAGCTGGAATTCAAACCCAGACTTATCTAGCATTGTTTATACCACTGTCCTCTTTTGGCTTGAAAATCTTGATTCTAATGTAGGATGTTATTGGATGTTGTATGAATGAATTCATTGGATGATCTTTTATTTTTCTGTGAGATATTCCTCATTATGTAATGCAGTTAACAGATTTAGGAGTAAAAACAAGTACATAATTAGTGACAAAATGAATTTCAATCTATCAAATATATACTTAAGACTATGCACTAAACAAATACTAATACATATTCTATTTACTGAACAATGGCACAATACTGCCCAAAACAAAATCTCGTGATCTAACTAGAAACACAAAATGTTACAAAAATAATTAACTGAATAATCTGTGATGATAGAAAGAGCACAGAGAGATGCAGCGGGCAAATCATGAAAGACAAGTGCTGAGCCATCCCACCATCTTCATTCCCATTAATCTTTGGTTGTCTGGATAGAGGAGTGAAGTGGGTCTAGTTTTTGTTACAAGGTTTTGTTCTCTTTTATATTTGATCATTAAGATTGGTTTCATTTTGAGAAAATCTTCATTAAGCTCAGTCCCTCTATATGTACAAAAGAAAATTTTGACTTCCCAAACCACTGCTATAATTGAGTACTCTATTAGAACCTGCCATAACACAGAGAAAAGTAATTTAGGATCACAGGGGTGCAAAGGTAGAGCGCTCCAACAATGTAGGAATGTGGGGGATTTCCAGGAGTTTCCTTATGAAAACATGTTACGTGTTAATTGATACTCTCATTTCATATGATAAAACAACTTCCCAACTTTCCAAATACATACATGTGTACATACTAAGAGATTACATATTAGCATGAAATAAAATTAGGTCTTGGGTATTAGGTCTTAGGTCAAGTGAATTTTATTATTCATATCCAAATAGTCTATTCAGGAATATAGTTCCAAAAGTTCTAATTTTACTTTCATAGTTTTTAAAATGTGGTACCCTAATCATCATTATAAGCATCAACTGGTAACTTGCTAACCAGTTAAATTCTCCTAAATCCTAAATTCGGGGGGGGGTGTTCAACATTCTGTGTATTTAGAAAATGAAATCAGAGATTCTGATGCACAGTAAATGGGATCCACTACCTATTCTATGTGAACTAGATACTTGGATATCTGGACTGTTCTCCAGAGCTAAAATCTTCACTTGTCTTTTTCTTCCTTCCAAAACTGCCTACAAAGTACCTTGACAAACCCTGACAATAAGAATAGGAATATGCTTGTAGTAGGTTTCTAAGTTGCAATTTTCAATCAAGCAATTGCTTTTTAAATAGTCATCACTTACTAATGCTCCTATATTCTTATAATTCTTCTGCCTTATCTAGGATAGTATTTTCCTGTGAGAACACCATAATGAATAGTTTTATGCCTGTGAAATGATTTTTTTAACCCATATTAAAGTTGAAATTATAATGCTTTTATTTAAGACTGGTCTCTGGTCTCCATTTGCTGCCCAGGTTAATCTCAAACCCAGTAACCCTCCTGTCTCGGTCTCTTATGTAGCAGGGATTATGGGCTTGTACCTCAGCACCTCGGTAAAGATTCGCATTTTTAAGGATAAATAGTAGAAAACAATGTTACAATAAAATGCTAATTATTTAATAATATTAAGAATTAAGTTTATTTTAATACTACAAATTGTAGCTCAAAGGTCAAAGTTATAATAAACAGGCAAATAAATAACAGGAAGATTTCAAAAGAAAGACTGATGCACCAAGGGTTTTTCTGCTTGATAGTAATGGTTCTTTGTCAAATTTAACTTCCCTTCAAAATACAAATTTATTTTTGTCCATTCAGTATAGCCTTAGCACATCGCTTATACTTGTCATTTGATGAATTTTGGCCCACGTGTACAATAAAGAGGAAAATGAAAAAAATAATTGTGAAGAATCCAGTATAAAGAAGGATGGAGTTTGAACATGTTTTTTTTTTTTTTTTTTTTATGAGTGGAAGGTTGATAAAATTTAAGACAAGATTAGGTAAAAAAAGAAAATGAGAAGTTCTCTGAAAATGAAGAAAAGGGATGAGGAAATCATTGCTTCAGATAATTGTCTGCATCCTCCATTAGAAACTTTTGAGCTCTTTCGACAGTTAACTTGCAGGTAAAACAGGAGGCCAGAGGGAGGCATGAAGGGAATCATGGGCTTGGTTGGAAATGAGCGAAAGGAGAGAAGAGCCATACAGGCCAATTTACATGTACAAGATACTTTTAAACTGGGTATTTTTTACTCTGACTGAACCTGTATTTAGTAGACATATCGGAGGATAAGCATCATCCTACGTTAAGAAGTTGTTTTCATTTCTCTGAGATGATTATATTTCTGTTCAGCTATAGATAAACTACATTATACCCCCTTTCAGGAGCTAGAAACCTGAAGAATTGGATGACTTCTAACAATGAGAAAACTACCTAAGCAAAAGTAATATATAAATTATTTTAAATTGCTTAATCTGCTTTAAGAGCTAAAAATTACTCTTACTTTCTAGAAAGTAACAAATAGCTTTTGCTGTGCTGGTTGTTTTATCACCATATACTGACATTCCTTACTTTGCTACCATAATTTTTTTAAAAAGTCTATAATACTATATGATCATTCTCAAAGTATTAAACACAAAGTGACTAGATATAAGTTATTATAGACTTCCACCTACTTAGGGACACTAATTACTGGTTACCTTTCTCTCTACATAGCTAGTCTTTGATATTCAGGCTCAAATTCTAAAATAGTACGAACCTCTTCTCCACTATACAATATTTCTAGACCACTCTATGTCCAGGGCAATAATGTTTAATTGAAATTCACTTTTAGTAAAATTAACTCATTCAGTTTTGCAAACATTTTTGAGTGCCTGTATTACAGTCTGAAAATCACTAACATTGATTAATCAATGGTAAGAAACAAAATTCTAAGTTCTACCCTCTTGGTATTACATTTTAACTAAATTCCAAAGTGTGCCGCATTATACAAACACAACATATAGCCTTTGTATAATTAAAATAAATTGTATGTAAAAGATGAATTTAGCTCAACAATGTTGTAGCAATAAAACATAAACATATTTTGACTTAGAGAAAAGAATACTTTTTAATTTAGAGAAAAATAATTTTGAAAATATTCTGCTGTATCTTTTTATGAGGAAGACAAGGAATATTATGGTCTAAACGAGGTAGAAATGAATTATCAATACAGATTCCAAAGGAAACACATTCTCTTGACATTTTAAACATTAAATAGAAGGTAGGGACCTGCTAAGTGGCTTTAAAAAAAATCTGCTAATGGAAGCTTATTTTCCAAAGACTTTATCTAAAGTGCAGTTAAGCAAACGATCAAGGAGTCTGGCTCTTTTTAGTCAAAGCAGCAAACAGCTCCTCTGTGCTTAATAAGTAAGTATATGACAGATGTGGCAGGAGCTCATTATATCTATGTTGCTTCTAGGAACTTCAATTATTGCTATCACTGTACTTTGTATTGAAAAGGACATTTTGATTCATGTTACTCTGAAAATACTCCCAACTATACTAGATAATTTTATTTTGTTCACACTGAAAGAAATTAACTTTGAAATGTTCAGATAAATATCACAAAATATCAATACGATTAACAACACGGGACACAAACATTGCTTTGACAAAATTATTTTTGTAAGATTATATGAGTAATTCAGTTCCCCTTCTCCAAATATACTGAGTTTCCACTATGTGAAAATCAAGTTTATTATCTGTAGACATAATAAAAGCATAGAAGAATAGCAATATATTTCTTTATCCTGAAAGAACTTATATCCATAAATGAGAGAAAAAACATGTACCCAAATATCTATGAGATATTTGTTGAAAATAATAAAATCTGTTATGATTTTAAAAGCCGAACACTTTACAGTTATACTACCACATAACTATAGTGTTGCAGAATATCTGTAGAGGGAACAAATCAAGAACTTGGACTTAAGTATTTTTGGCTAAAACTCAAAAACAAATATATTTCTAGTCTCTGAACATGGTGAATATAATTGATTCAGATGAAGAAAGACTTCTGCTCTTTCAACAAATGCTTAGGAGTATATTTTTGAAAAACTAATCTTTTTAGAACAATAGTTTTTCAACTTTAGTGTCCATCACAATCAACTGGAAGGTTTACTAAAACACAGATGGAAACTCTAAGAGGGTGCTTGGTCCAGAGGAGAACAAGACTTAGGAAACCATTTCTGTAAGGGTACCTTGTGAAATTCACCATCTGTATCATGCCACATCAAACTCATTTTGAAGAAGAGATAAAGAATATGCTTTTTTTTTAAATTTTAGGCTCAGCTATATTCTGACAAACTATCTAATCTACATGGTTTTTCTATGCTGTAATAACCATAAACTTTAGTGTAACTTATGTCAGGGTAGGAATTCTGGTATTGGGAGAAGAGCTCCAGAGAACCTTAAATTCTTCATACAGTTTAGAAAATCTTCACAACTATACACAATCAAGGTAAAAGCAGCCTGACATCTATGTGTGAACCAATCAGATCTGTTAATATTCTGCTCACTGGCTGAATCACTTAGAGCACATTATTATTTTTTACAGTTATAACTTTGATTTATAGTGTACTGCATTGGAGTATCTCCCAAAATTCATGTCCAGTTTGTGAAAGTGGGTGAGTGACATTTGGAAATAGGTATTTGTGGATGTGATCAAATTTAGATGGGGTCATTCTAGAGTAGGGCAGAGTTTAAAATACAATTAAATTCAGTACTTAAATGAAGGCCATATGAAGATAACCACACAGAACAAAGGCAGCCATGTGAAAATGGAGTCATAAATCAGAGAAAGACAGTTACAGAGGAAGGAATGCCACGGATGTCCAGCAACCACCAGAAACTAAGAAGTAAAAAGGGACAACACGATACTCGCTCCTTGCCTTTCAGAGGAACCAACCTTATAAACACTCTAATTTCTGTGTAACTTTTTCTGACTAGGACCGTAATTCTAGAAAAATTAAGTTTGTCTATATGAAATACTATTCTCTTAGAATTTGTCATTCAAAACCTAAGTGAAGTCTATTCCTTTTATTAGCTTTACAGTTTCAGGTGTTATCTTTATGTTTTTAACCCATTTCTGTACACACTGTGAAACAAGGATGCTAGAACTACAAGAATATATAGGGGAAATATTCCAAAGTTTGGCCTGTGAAAAAATTTTTGGACTACAACCCCAAAAGCACAGACAACAAAAACAAAAATATACTTAAAGAGTTGCCTCAAACTAATAAGCTTTTGGAAAGCAAAGGAAATAATTTAAAAAGTGAACAGAAAATCCACAGAATGGAATAAATTATTTACCGACCATATATTTGATGAGGGATTTATATCCAAAATAAATGGTGACCCAAACAATTCAATAGCAAGAAAACAAATGACTCAATATAAAAAAAGAAAAATGACTTGAGCAAACAATTGTAGAAAGACATGCAATGCAAATGTTCAACAAGTACATGAAAAATGTTTCTCATGACTAATCACTAGGAAAATGCAAATCAAACCACAATGAGCTATCCTTGCACACCTGTTACAATGGCTTTTATCAAAAAGATGAAAGATACGTGTTCCAGAGGCCATGACAAAGGAACTCTTGTGTATTGTTGGTGAGCATGTAAAATAGTACAGCTGTGCGAATAAAAGTATGGAGATTCCTTTAAAAAAACTGAAACTAGAACTACCATATAATCCAGCAACCCCACTTGTGAGACAGAAATAATTGAAATCCCAAAAAACTGAATGTTGCAAGGATAACTGTGCTCTTACGATCATTTCAGCATTACCCATAGTGGCCAGGATGAGGAGTCAACCTAAGTGTCTATAAATAAATGGATGATGCATATGTAGGATACACACAGAATAGAAAACAATTCAGTCTTTCAAAAGAAAAAGATTCTGTCATTTGTATCTATGTAGATAAACCTGGAAATATCATGTTAACTGAAATAAGCCAGGAACTGAAAGAAAAGTACTAAATGATTTCACTTATATGATGGAATGTAAGAGGCTCAGTTCACAGAAATTGAGAGTAGAGTGATGGCTAGCAGTGCAAGAGGAAAAGGAAGGTATTGGTCAAAGGACAGAAAACTTCAGATAAGCAGTAAGAATAAAGAATGACATCTACTGAATATCAGGGTGACTATGGTCAATATTAATATATTAGGTATTTTTAAATAAAGAAGAATAAATTCCAGCTGTCTCATAAAATTAATAGGTAAAGAAGATGATGTGTATGTTAATTAACTTGATTTTATCACTCCACATAGCAGAGAAACATCAAAACATCACATTGCCTCTCATAAGTGTATATAATTGTGATTTGTAAATCAAATACAGTATTTATTTAAAGATAAAAATTCCAAGTGAAAATTGTATTTTGAAAATGACAGCAGGGTAAGGATAATAAGCCATTTCATTGCAATCTAGTTTCTTTTTATTCATTACGTTCTCACTCACGATCTTCTCATTCCATAGATTAAATAAATCTCTTATCGACTTTATGTTTATCAATTTCAACAAGAGGTGTCTGATGAATAGGGAAATAAGTAGCTTCTGGCCCTCAGTAACCTACAGAATATTCAGTGACTCCTTGCTTAGTCGTGTGTACATGTATTTCTCAAAACTTCTTATACTTCACCTAAAAATTTACCCTTCTAATATTTAATTTCTACACTATATTATGGACAGTTGGTTATAAAAGGAAAACAGATTATATTGGATAGTTCGCATCTATGCAGACTCAAAGTATTAATTTAATGTGAATTCTTCCCATATACTGAGTTTATGGAGACTCCCAAAGTTCCAGTGTTATGTTCTCCTAAAACTTTCACGTTTTATAGTTAAATCCCAGAAAGTCTAAGTAAAAAAGGTGTCCTTGTTGCAAAGAGTCATAGATATTTCAGGAATGAGTCAATTCAGTGAGTGCAAACATTCACAAAATGGATTGAACTTTGGAAATATTCAAAATACAGTGTCACAGAAAACATGAGGATTATGGCAAACTAAAATCAATCTTTTCAAGCACAAAAAAAAAAAAGGTCCTTCTAAAAGGACTTGCATTCTGTGTGACCATAATTGTAGGCCTGAATAGAACCTTCTTTCAATTTTGGTGCTGTAATCATTCACTGAAGCATGTATTGATTGAAAAAGCCTCATGAGAATTCTGATTATCCTAACATTTCTCACTTGGAGTGAAAGGGGCAGCTTTTTTATTTCATTTTATGCAAAATTACAGTAATTGGTTTCTGACCTTTTTGATATGGACTGCTAAGCACTACTCTGTTGGATCTTTTCACAGAATCAATTATTTTAATTATGGCTATCTGACAAGAAGAATACAGCACATAAACAAGAAAAGAATATTTAAATAAAATGGAGAGCAATTATTTCTCCCTAATACCAAAGTGCTATTAATTATAAACTTGACCATTATAAACTTTTAGCATTTCTATTTTAAATCCATTTTCCATTTCCAAATCATTACACTTTCATAGACAATTTCTGTAATGAAAACATCAAATAAAATGTGTACCCTCTTGAAAAGTCAAATAAGAGGGGAAAATAAACAATAATGAAAATGTGATACATGCCTTTAAAACACCATAGGGACATCAATTGTTTTAGGATGGCATTTTATTGAAATACTCATGTCATAAGAGAACTGTAGGTATCTGTGGAAATACCACTGGTAGTACAGGTAGCATTCAGATGACTGCAGTGATCTGAATATACAACTTCTCTGTTTACTGTGGAAAGCTACTCAAAGGGATAATATACTTGGTGTGTGGCTTTGCCCACAGCAGGACTCACCCAAATATAAATAGTGATACGGATTGCGTCTCCTTCTATCTGCAGTGATCAGTGACAACATCTGAAAAGCAAACATCTCAGCCTCAGTTTATTGGTCAATGTTGTTATGGATGACAGACTTGTCCTTCACTTCTTCCTAAGGCCTAAAAGGAGCTGTGTCATCACTGATACATCCCACTGTACCTGAATTGGATTCTGAGACCAAGAAATAGGTCTATTTCCAAAGTTGAAAAAGTTATCCCACTTCCTAAGACACAACAGAGTGGTTAGTAGAGTTTGTTCAACTCTCTGGGTCCTGGGAATCATGTTTGAAGTGCGTACAGTCAAATGGCCTCATCTCACTGCTTGCATTATGTTCAACAGTAGGCTTATATTTTCCATAGGAGACAAGGAACAGAGCAGGTTCAGATTCCTTTTAATCAGATTAATCAGAGTGACTGAGAGAGTGACCAGAAGACAAACCAGGATACAAAGTAGAAATAGGTATTTGGAGGAAAAATTGTCCATGGGTCTCGTATTTCTATGTATGTTGTAAGCAGAAGCACTGACAGCCTCTGTCCCAGGCTATCTTTTCTAAGACATTAGCATGACAAAATACTTAGGAGACAGAGATAGTGATTCCCTCCTCAACAAAGTACAGACCTGCTTAGAAAGAAGCTTCTATTTCTTATTCTGAGTTCTGGTTTTGTGGAGTAGAGCTATATACTTATTAGTTTCTGTTTTTTATTCTGTATGTATGTTACTCTTCAATAAAAACGTTATTTAAAATGCAATGTTATTGGAGTGCAAATAAAAGGGACATGACATGGGGTCCAAAAAAACCTTGGAAGAAAGTAATATCTGAAAAGAATCCTAACGAATAAGGTTAACTGGATATAGCTGGAATATAAGGAAGGACATTTATGTAAGTAGAGAATGAAATAGAATCTGAAGATGGAAAAGGAACAAGGGCAGTAATGGTGTTGGAGAAAATATTCCCAGAAAGAGCTTGCAGAGATGACATGTGCAAAAAAATGTAGGAAGAGATTACAAACTAGTTTTTTTATACTGTCAAGGAACTCGGGTGTACTAAGGCACTCAAAAGTGAATAAAACTCTTAATATTTTGTACTCATGTAACACTGTAAAACTCTACTGAGGACTGATTTCGGGGCCTCAAAGAATACGAATTTAGTTCTAATAGTTGGACATCAAGGCTGTGGATTGAGATTTACTTGGGGTAGAAAGAAAAGATGAGGTAAAAGCTGTCTTACCTGGATCTATGTGCAAAGTGATGTTTCTTTTGAGGCCTCTCTTCCGCCGTGTTCTATGGACTCACTTCAGAATAAAGTCAGTGGTCTTTCGGCTCCAAATGATGGCTCTTGTCAAAAATTTCCTTGTTTCATGGATGCTTTGGGCTGCTCAGGTTTGACACATTGAGGTCAAAGGGAAGGAGATGACAGAAAGGCTCAGGGAGTTTCCATAATCTTTGTTGAAATCTGAAATATAAAAAAATAAAATTTTAACTATGAAAAGATGTATTAAAATATACTCAAAGGGCACCTGTAAATCACACTGTTATAACACACATTTTCCCATTTGTCTTTTGCTTTCTCTTGAAGTCTGGCTGGTGAGGCTCTTGGTCTCTAGTTCAGCTCACTCATAAGACTTCTGTCATTTTATTTTTCCAATTGGTATGTAAGATTTTCATTAATTACACAAGTTCTTTTAATATTGCACATTTTCACTTTGCTAGGGTTATGATAACAAAACAATATCCTTGAAGGTTGAGAATATAGTTCATTCAGCTCAGTTGATTGTTACATACTGATTGCTTTATATCCCAG
>PVJO010030677.1:0-15250 GCA_004026905.1 Hystrix cristata | reverse complement strand
GGGCACTTATGAAACTCACAGATTAAAACTTGTGTTCATTGTTTGTTACAAATTACATGTTAGTAAAGGCACATTTATCAGTTTCCCCCACACAAATGAGAATCAGACCTAAGAGGGGAGAACAAGGAAGTCGGTAGTACAGTTAGAAACAAAGCAGCTGTGTGAGCCACTCCCTTCCCCCAAAGCTCAAACATAAACATAAACATTTTAAGGAATATCTATACTTCCACTTTAGGGCAAAATATAAACATCTTAAGGATTACCTATGTTTCCATCTTAGAGCAAGCACAAGACAAACATTTTAAGGATTAGGCTTCCACCTTTTCCAAGGAGGTACAAAACATAACAGCAAAAGGCCTAAATGATCGTCCCACCCTAGGGGGGCAGGGTTCAAATGCCAGTCAGAAACTGGGGGGGGGGCACCTAAAGGTCAGAGGTGTCACCCTCCAAATTCAGAGCCTGAATTTAACATTCTTTTGCCCTCTTGGCCCTTTTCCTTTTCCCTTGTCTTTGCTGTCACCTTCCTGGAGAACTCGAATAAATGCAGCTAAACTCTCTACCTACTGTGCACTGTACACGTGGCAATTCTTTCCTTATTGTACACAGAACCTGGACTACTTTTACACTGTTAGACTGTAACATCGGGGCCTTCTCTGAGAGTGGGAGAAGTGAGCAAAAAAAAAAAACCACTGGACACCTTCTCAGTGTAAGTCCATAGACTGCACCAAGTCCCACCACCACTTGATAAGCCATTTGTATCTGCGCGGCTCAGGACATGATCCCGGCCACCCGAAGAGGGGAGCCATGGCTTTCAAGTGGACTGAGTTTATGTCCTTCGGTTCAGAAAGATAGGTGAAAAGGGCAGCTCAGAAATCCTCCCTTTACATTCTATGTGTTTCGGCCCGCATATGTGCCATTTACGGAAATAGCTCCCTCTAGTGTCACCCAGAGGTCGGTTCTTTCCACCGTGTCTCAGGTTCAGTCTCCTGTACCTGGGAGACTGTGCCCAGAACACCAAGCGGGGCATCGCTTTTATGCGTGTTCTCCTGGACGGGCAAAATTCCGATGTCTCATCTGACCCAGAGACGGGGTATGTGTTCCTCATCTAAGGTGACATTCTTTATCTTTGGCATTAACAAACGCTCATTTTCTATGGGCTCAATTTAAAAGTTCTTAGTGGTCGGATAGGAGAGAAAGGCTAACTAGAATCTCCTGATCTTTAGCAAAAACATGCCTCTAAAAAGGAAAGCACAAAGTGATGAGAAAAGATCAGAAATGAGATCAGAAAAAGAACTTCTTCTCTTCTCATGCTCACGGTGAGTTACTGAGACAGCTTGCCCAGGAGTTGTCACTCAGCCTGGAAAGGCAATAGTGGGAATCTCAAGAGCTAAGATTGCCTCCTCACCAGCGGAAGATCAGACCAAAAGGAAACTGGGGCAGAACAGGGTTGACATTCCCCTCTAGAATGTAGAGGGGGGATCAGGCCAGACTGTCCCAGTGAAACCTTTTCCCCAAGTCTTAAGAATGGCTGCCGGCACTAATTGCCCTTTAAATGGCAACTGGGGTCCCGTAATTTATGAATAGGCATGACTATTTCTTAGATATAAACTAGATTTCATAAATAAACCCATTTTACAGCATTTCACATTTTGGTTAGTATCAAAGTCCATCTACAAGGGGATGCTCTAACATTTTCCCTAGCACTGTCTGCCGTCTAAAATAACAAACCACAATAGTCAAAACAAGTCAAACAGGTCAAGCAAGGAGTATCAGTAAATTCAGTAACTAGTAAGTCCAAATGCAGCATGTACAAAAACAGGAACATAAGAACTAGTCTAATAAAATTTTGCACCAAAGAAACACCATAATCTTTCCATGTTCTCAACTTAAATCTCACTTAACAAAAGGACAAGGCATAAAAATTAAAGGCATAACAGACAAGTCATGAGCAACTGAAAAACAAGAATGACAATTTCTGATTACCTAAATGACTCACAAGCTGGTATCTATGACAAGCAAAAGGAAAAGCAAACTCTTACCTCCTCTAATTATCTCGGTGCAAACTTCCAAATGATATAGGGGAAAAAATATAACTCCCAACTGACTAGATGTCAGTTATGCTGAGTTCATGTTCCCCGAAGTTGAAGAATGAATTCTAAGGAACAAAGGAGGTTAAGAGTAGGAATTTTGTTGAGAGAGAGAAAGAGCTCCTGAGAGACAGGAGGGCACCCGAGTGGGTTGCCAATGAGCTCACTTTCCAGAGGAAGTTTTATAGAGCAAAATCATGAGGCGGGTACAATATGTGTCAAAATGCTGATTAACCAATAATATTACAAGTGTAGTCGCTTAGGTAATAGTGATCCACTTGAGAAGAAGGTCACATAGCAAATGAACATGGAAAGAATAAAGACATTCCAGGATGGGGTGGATCTGGAGATCTTGGCTGCCCACCTGGGTGACCTAGACTTTAGTAGATCAGATGAGTGTGATCTTCAGTTCATTGTTTATAGCTTGGCCTAATTTTGAGTCCTGACCTTCAATGGATACACCTCCAATCATAGTTGTAGCATATTCTCTTGTGTATTGACTCCATTGAGGGCCCAGCCTTGTCTGACTGCCTATAATATTTCTACCTTACTTCACCGTCTATAATATTAGTAACGATTGCTGTTTACCTAAGTCACAGGAAATACTGTGTTTATAGAAAATCAGGTACCTCAAAATTTGGAACAGATGGAAGGAGCTAACAATTGTTCCAGGGAATTGAATGAATTGATCCCTAAGCTGGGCCCATGACACACTGTAAGAATTTCAATCAGCAGCTTTTGCTTCTGTAACAATTGAATAAAACATACACACACACACACACACACACAATTTATGACTTTTAAAATACATGCAAAAACTTTGTTATCATTTTACAGTTTTGTTGTCAACGTATTTCCAGAAGAAAAGAGTTACCTGAGTAACTCCCACTTGCCTTCAAGGTAGGCAGCAAATCGTAAAGGTGGAAGCCGAGTCTGGAATCCGCATCTCCACCTCCCCTGCAGGTGAACCTCTCATCCCTTTTTGCCCCCTCAGCACCTAGTGTGGGACAATGAGGTCACAGCGTCCTCCTCTGCAGGGTCTCACCAAGAAGCCAGGCCTCTGTGGACAAAGGGTGCGTGGTCTGCACACAGTCAATCTCCACACAGACACCCGCCCCTCCTTCAGCCACCGGCCTGGTGGCCACTGTGGCTGCTGATGCTGGTCTTTTTTTTTTTTTTTTTTTTTTTTGGTGCATGTTTTCAGTGACCTTGGGGCTGAGTATGTGCATAGAGTGCAACCCTGTTCTCTTTTCTTAATCCCCTTCCCCTTCTTTCCCTCCTCCTCTGTATCCTCTTTCCCTGTTTTCTTTCATGTAGATCTTATCTACTGTTTACAACATAACGTTTACATTACTGGTCATTAAAGAAATGCAAATTCAAACAACACTAAGATTCCATCTTACACCAGAAACAATGACAATCACCGAGAAATCAAAAAATAGCAAATACTGGCAGGGTAGCAGTGGAGAAAGACCACTCCTAGATTGTTGGTGGGAATGTAAATTAGTATGACTATTATGGAAGTCATTATGGAATTTCCTCTAAAAACTAAAATCAGAAATTCCATGTGGGCCAAATCCTGTAAGCAGCCTGCATATGCAACAACAGATGATAGGATAAGCTCGATATAGAATCTATCCATAGTGGAATACTACTAGGCTATGAAGAAGGACAACATTGAGATATCAGTAAGAAAACAATGCTGGTCTTAATACAGAAGGTATCCTTTGTGTGACTTACCTTCAGTCTCACATGCTTTTAGAAACACAGCCTTTGATATCAGTTCTGTAAATTGTGAAATTTTGGTGCCAGTCTTCTGCCAGCACAGTAGCTGATGTACTCATTTTCATTTGTCTCTTTGCTGTTCTTTACTTGCTTAAATGCAGTACTTGGCTTTCGTGTACCTAACTCTCTGCATTATCCTGCACAGACATCCAGCATTAGATTCCTTCTTCTCTCACATCTCTTAACATTCCACGTGGACTCTTGGGTGTTACAGAATACGCCTGGCAGACAGAATGGGCCCTTCCCTGGGAATGTGATTTTATTCTATTTTTCCTCTTATTTTTATCCCAGATTAGGTAAAACCTCTTCCACTGAACTCTGAACTGTCCTGAGTGTATTCTCATTTCCTCACTTCAAATAAATAATTCATTCTTCCTCAGATCTGTGTCCTTGATCTTTTTATTTTTCTTTTGGGACCAGGTATTGAGCCCAGAGCATCTGCAGTGAGATGTGTCTCCAGCCTTCTTTCTTTGGTTTGTCTTCTTGTAGTTGTTGTTTTGAGACAGGGTCTCTCCATTTAGTCCAGGTTGGCCTTGAACTTACTAGATAGCCCAGGCTGGCTTCGAACTTGTATCAGTTCTCCTGCTTCAGCCTCCCAAGTGCCAGGATTCCAGGGATATGCCACCATGCCTGGCTTAGCCATTTTTAAAAAGTTAGTTTTTCATTTTAAAATCAGTTGCTTAGGTGCCAGACTGGGCCTGAATTTGTGATCTTCCTGCAACAACCTCCTAGATTGCTGAGGCTGCAGGAATGCGCCCCACACCCAGCTTGGTCTTGCTTCTTATTTTGATTTTTATCACCTTGTGTTGTATTTTGTATATTTATATATTATTATACTATCTATTATAATTTATGTGTTTACATATTTTACATATTTATATAATAAGCTACCCAAAACTGTCAGACAGTTCTATGGAAATAGATCAATGTAATACTAACTTTTCTGTCCCAGAAATAGTTCAGGATTTGATACAAAGTAAGTGATTAATAAATGTTGGACAGTCAGACTGCTAAATGAGAGTGGCATAAACCTAGTATCTGGGGTGTTATTTTCTTGACGAATCTGAAGCTATTAGTACACGTGAAATAACTTCCCTGAAGAGAAGGCTGCACGATCTTGCTCTGTGCTTCTCAACCAGCGTCAGCGTGGATAGAGGGAAGCAGGTACTTCCAGGAGTAGTGGGGACAAGAACACAGGACCCCCTTCCCTCCTAAGCGACAAAATCTACAGGCTGCAAACAGCATTCTTCCATCTCTGCTACCCTGAGTCACTGTGGTCTCACCTGGAGCCACGGCACCCGGGGTGTGTCCACACACAGCTGGAATCCAGGACTCTGGGCAGCTGAGGCAGGAGGATCACACCTTCAAACTCAGCCTGGGCAATTTAAACATTTATTGAGACTCTGTCAAAATAAATAAATAAGCAAAAGGTGTAGGAGCTGTAATTCACTGGGAAAGGGCTGAGAATACAGTAGGTAAGAAGGACCTGGGTTCCAGCCCCAGTACCATGAGAAAAATAAAATGGCACTTTAAATGTACAGGCACCTCTCAGAGTAGGGGGAGCCACAGAATTGCACAGGCAACACTCCAGCAGAGAGTGCACCGGATTGTGGTGTTACGTGACTTTATTCACGTAGCGCAAGTGAAGACAGTTTATATCTTGCTTCATGTATTTTGGCAACAGGGATTCCTCTGTAGCATCACTCTCACAGGCTTTGAGCATGGAGAACACAGTATGCTTTATAAATGGAATTTTTTTTTTTTTTTAAACAGGGTCTCTCCATGTAGTTCAGGCCTGCCTTGAACTCACTATGTAGCTCAGGCTGGCCTCAAACTGCAGCAATCCTCCTGCCTCGGCCTGCCAAGTGCTGGGACTACAGACGTGTGCTGCCATGACTGGTCATAAATGGACTTTCTGACCTATATGAAAATCCTTTTAACAGTAAGATTTATTTTTAATCATTACCAAACTCGTTGCAGTGTAGGTCAATGCGTCGTGGGTCATCGTCTCTGCAGAGTGACAGGCCTGGTTATAAAAGCACAATGAGTCTCCTGCAACCTGGAGATGACGCAGCTCTGATGATCTTCCGTTTATACGCAGGGCTGAGTGTCTTAGTACTCGCTTTTAATTCTTTACTTCTGTGTATTAAAGTTACTGAAATCGAGAGTGACAGAGAGAGACTTTGAATAAACTCCTTACTCTAGGATTTTTGTTTTAAACCTAAGATAGGTTATTGCTTTGAGACAAAAAGCAATCACTTCCAAAATATAAACACATTTTTATAAAATATGGCAGTATCAAAAACTGAGACTGTTTTCCCAACCTGTATTTCTTATTGCGCTGTATGATTTAAAATACTTTTCTTACCACACAATCAGATAGCAATAGTAACAAAAGTTAATATTTTCCATGTCAACACTAAAACAGTATTAAAATATACTTCCAGTCCTATACTGATTCAACCAATTGAAACAGGATACTTATTTAACAATTATTTTGATATGGAGGATGGAACATCTAGAATCTATCTGTCCCAGTGTGCAACAATTTTATACGTGGAAATAAATTTTGATGGATTTTTTTTTCTATTAACTCTACATTCTTTTGCTTGAAAAACTATTTGGCCATAAAAGCCTATAACTATTTTCTCCCTTCATAGGTTTCTCTTACTTAGGTTACATATTAACTTAGTTTTCCATGAAGATAGAGTTAAAAACAAAATATCCCAGTTTTTTTTAGTGATGACTCTTGATATTCAAAGAATATCTGTCTCTTCTATATTCAGAAAATGAAGTGTCATTTATCTCAGACACATCATATGTAATATATATGTAAAATTACAAAGAAAACATTTATTTTAGGCTTGAATGAAAATGTAAGTGCTTTTGGATAAAATATAAAAGCGTAAGACTATTTCTGATGGTCACACAAAATATTCGTAACAAAATTATGAAGATTATTGTTCAAGAACAATACGTGCCTGATGTATATCGAAATCAGAGCAATCGCATGCAGGCTTTTTTTTTTTTTCCCAAATTCAACAACTGTGTGGGAAATACCGTAATATTGGGTAATACTTATGATTTAATTATGTTTCTCTAACGAGGGTGCAATCGTAATAAAGTCAGCAGGCTCATGGGCAGAGAGACTAAAGAGAAGTAGCAAGATACTTCATCATCGATCTGCAGATTTGACAGGTTTCCCTTTACACAGAACCCTCTCAGGGTTAAGGTTCACACACAGTTTCAGAGCTTAACTTCGATTTTAGACAGAGAAAATATAAATTCAGAAAATCTGTATTTTTGTTTACTTTAATTTTGATCTGAAATTTCCCACCAGGAATTGAGCAGACGATATCAGAACGCTGGATCAGGATGATGCCCTCCCGACCGCATTATGATAGACTCCTCCTCGCCTCGTTCCTGTCTACCTGCTGAGGTTCTCCATCCGGAATATCCTTCCCAGTGTCTCCAGCTGATCATTCTGCACAATTTTTATTACCTGATCTGTAGAGCCTTATGCTGCTGTCAGGGCAGTGAAAGATAGTTTCACTCCATGTAGTCTTAGAGTCTGGAAGATTAGGCAGCGGTGGAGCACTTGCCTAGTATGAGGCTCTCAGTTCAATTCAGAGTACCACAAAAAATATTAATGAAATAAATGTAGGGCCTGCTCCGTCTTGGATTGTTCTATCACAAAATCACTTCAGAAATCAATATTATAACATTCAATTTATGACGTTCAGGATTAGATTCGTTGAGACCTGCACTGGCTCAATTATTTCATTCGTCCTTATTACTCTCAGCCCCAGCTGGGCCCATAGAAGTAATCTCAACAAAGAAAAAAGAAGAACAAACCTCGAAAAGAACAAATTCTACTATAAATCAGAAGGTATGTATCAGTATAGCTAGCATATAGCAGAAGAGTCATTCAAGTAATTTTATGATTTGTGATAAGTGCTTTCTGGTGTTCAAAAGTTAGATCTTCAAGCCTTTCAGTGATAGTATCGCTAATCTTATTTATAGCAACAATTTAGAGGTGAGAATAATCGTTCTGGAATGGGAAGATATTTGCCAGCTTAAAATATAACATCATTTGAAAGCATGATTAACAGATGCCAATTAATATTTGTCCTACGCATAATCACCTAGGTCAAAATATCTGCCCAGTGGTCCTGACTTAATGCTCACTTTATTGATTCAGGTGTGGAATGTTCACCAATAAGGAGTTGATCCACCATGTGGAGTCTCTTTTGATAAAATGTAATCAGGTTTGTGGAGTCAGAGTACTTAAATATAGAAAGCCGCTTTTGAAAGAGTGAACAAAGACAGACTGCTGGGACCAATGAAAGCAAAAGAAAAAAATAACTTTAAGACAAATCCAAGAGTGTGTCATCTGCTGAGAATGTAATAAAAAAAAGAAATGCAGTGAGATACAGAAAATACTTTCCAGATGAGATTTGAAAAAGTACCTCCTCTTCCTGAAGGATTTTTAGTTGGAAAACATTTTAAAAATTAGCTACCTTATAGTTTGTTCTGCAAAACATAACCTTTGAGTACACTAAATATGATCTTCTAATTTATAAGTGATTAAGTGATTACTAATTTTAATACCATAATTTTTTAAAAAAGTAAACTATAAGACAATCAATATATAACATATGAGTTATGAAAACAGAAATCAGAGAAGAGATATTACATTAGGACTTCTAGTTTAGATCCTATTTTTCACCTATAAATCTCACCTAGTTTATATCAAAGCTCGTAATGTAATCCTTTTAATTATAATGTGCAATATCAAATAACACAGTGAGAATATTATTAGGTTTACACGAAGGTCATATTGGTCCAAAGAGCTAAACAAAGGTCTTCGTGATTGAGCCATTACTATCTGCATATTTTATGCCAGAAGAACAAGATAAGGGCAGGAATTTTAGGACCACATGGTGCTATTGGGAGGGAGCAACACACAGGTAATTAATAGTTGATAGAGGGGTGTGCAAAGCATTACTGAGAAACTAAGCAGATCTGACATTTCACACTCTAGACAAAAATATACTGTGACTTTTCTCCGACGAGAAATGAGTAACAGAAGTATTTTAGAAACATCGATGCTAACAAACTTCAGACAAATGAGAACCCAGTTTTCATCATCCCATATACATCCATGTCATAGATTATCCTCAGTAGAAATCCCAGCAGACCTTCATTATAATCATTCCTGAGTATTTCACTATAAACTCTTATGTTTCTTTTACATATTTTTTTATTCCCCTGGCAAGACAACAGTACTCATAGACTAACTCTCTGTATTCAGAGACTGTAACTCTGCAGCTGAATGCGTCTGGGGAAAATGCCAACTGGCTTCGCTGAAATTCATTATCACCAACCCCAAGTCAGCCATCCTGCTGTCCAGCGACCTCACGACATGTCCACTCTGGGCTCCCTCCTTCTTCTTGCATAACTGTTTCAATGTCCTCCTCTCCTGGCAAACATCCAGCAACAATGCCGGCCCCTTCTTAGCTTCCAACCTTGTTCTCTACTTAATTGAGAATAAGAAAGTTTTCTGAAGATAAACTGTAGCTCTCATTCTGCACATACTTGAAGGATATATTTTAATTCCAAAATTTTCAATTTCTTTTAACTGATTTTTTTTTTTGCTAATGGCGATGGCCCTAATTACCTCCACCTGACATATTAATTAGGAAAAGAAAGAAAAGGATTTTTGTCTCTTTAACATTTCATATGCTTAAAGAATTATCAGTAATATGACAAATGCACATGATTACAGAACAAAAGGGAAATTAGGGAGCCGTTTAACCGATATTGTCTCAGTAGCTACAGGAAGTTGCAAAGGTAGCACAGGCTGAGGGCGGGCCTGGATCAGATACACTGCGGCCCCCACGCCCCTTCAGTCAGAGCTTCAGCTGGGCTGCGGCTTCTGCATCAGCTTTCAGGGATCCGACTTGGGTGACTGCAACACCATCAAATCTGAAGGGTGTTTTTCAATATGTGGTGGCCATAGCTTTTCCAGAGGATAGCAGCACAAAACAGAGACATGGTTTCCCCTGCTTAACCAGAGGTTTGAATTTAAAACTTCTCAAACAGAGGTCACGAAATGGCATCTTAGGAAAATCTGCTTCATAGAGTTGCAGGTTTAAATTTGGAGGAATATTGCCTTCCAAAATTTCAGGTGACACTTTATCTACTTTCTTCTTTCCAGCATCCAAAAGACCATTCCAGGCCAATATTATCACCCCTATGTTTGTTTTATTTTCATAGATGTGGCCTGAACTCAGCTTGCCAAAATGTGGAATAAATATGCATTTCTTAGATAATTAGTGAAGAAAACAAAACATTAATAGTTAATGTGAACACGAATTAACTAGTATCCCTGTAATATCCAGCTAGAGAAAAGAGATCTATCTACTCTGATGTATGTCATTAAACATGATTATAGGATACATCCTGGGGATATCATCTTTCTTAGCAGGATAAGTCAAATAGTTTGAGGAACGAGGGTTATCATAGATTAATAGCATATACTGTCTTCAAAAATATATGATTACAAAACAGAATTATTTATCAATTGCCCTTTGATGATCAGATATACTGCAGAATTTTCCATTTAATGTTGTGACTTCAAATTGAAATGAATGGTTTGATAGAGGATCCATTATATCTCACCTAAGGAGTAATATAAATGAAAGTAATTAAAAGAATATAAAATATAAAACTATTAATTTTAACATTTAATGAGCTATCATGGTTGAATTAATAAAAGAAAATTGACTAAATTCCATGCCTGTGCTCTGAGAGGAATTAGATTCTGTAAGATTAGTTTTAAAAGAGTAGACACTTTTCTCCACTGTACGCTCTTAACACTGTCATTGAAATTCTGTTCATTGTAAACACATGGATTTACTTCTGCGCTCTTTCCTTCTGCCTCTTTCCTCTTTCCTTTTCCATTTTTAGGAAATACCAGGCTGCACTGTTTGCTATATCTTTGCTGTACATTTGAAGTCACATAGTATGATGCTCCTAGATTTGTTTATTTTCACCATGAATGCTTCAGCTCTTCAGGTTATTTGGTAGTTCCACACAAATTTTAGAATTAATTTATTTTTCCATTCATAATGAGCTTGACATTTTAACATAGATTGCATTGTGTGCACAGATTCCCTTGAGTGCTGTGGGTAAATTTACAATGAATCATTCCCATTCTGTGCACATAGTATTTTATCTTTCCCAGTTTGTCCATCAATGCTTTAGTTATCATTGCACAGACCTTTCATCATCTTGGTTACATTCATTCCTATCTGCTTTTACAGCTAATTTCAATGAGATTTCTTTCCTAATTTCTTTTACAGATACTTCAGTATCAATGTATAACAATTCTACTGATTTTTGTATGTTTATTTTTTGCAATGTTGCTGCATACATTTATTACTTTTCACAAGTTTTTGGTGGAGGCATGGGGTTTTTATATATAACATCATGTCATTTGCAAATAGGGATTTGAATTTGAATTCTTCCTCTCTAATTTGCATGTTTTTATTTCATTCTCATAAAAGATTCTCTGGCATGGACTTTAGGTCCACTGCTCTGTAGCCATCCTTGCCTGGCTGTAGACCTTGGAGGAGAAGCTGTTGCCATGCCCTCTTTAGTCTGTAGGAAGTGGCACTGTATATCCACGGGCACAAGAATGAATCTTCTCCCCCATTCTTCACGGGATACAAAAATAATCTCAAAATACATTAATACAAGTGTAAAACCTGAACTTGCCAGAAGAAAACACAGGGGAAATGCTATATGACATCAGTCTGTGAAAGAATTTTTAAGGTGAAACTTCAAATGTGTGAGCAACAAATCAGAAAGTGAAAAACAGGATTACATCAAACTAAAAAGCTAGTGCATGGTAAAGGAACTGACCGTGCGATGTAAAACCAAGTTACAAAATGGTAGAAACATCTGCAAGTTGTAATTCTGAAAATGGATCAATGTAATCTCTAAGGAACAAATCAATACCAAAATTTTTTAAAAAGTGATTTAAAATGGACTTAAAACCAGAAAGGACATTTCTCAAAAATGTATATATATGTATATATACATATATACATATATATACAAATGTATATATATATATATACATATATACATATATATACAAATGTATATATATACATATATACATATATATACAAATGTATATATATATACAAATGTGTATATGTACATATATATATATATATATATAGAGAGAGAGAGAGAGAGAGTACATGGAAATCAGGAGAAAATTTATAGAAATTGCTCAGCACTGCTAACTGTGTCTGTCAGCTTTCCATCGCAGAGACAAAACTCGTGAGATAATCAACTTAAGAGGAGTAAATGCTTATTGTGGCTCACAGTTTGGAGCTTTCTGTCCATAATCTCCTTGGAGCTTTGAGCCTGTGGCAGTCTAGGACTTTACATTGGGAGTTCATGGCTGAGGAGTTCCGTTCACTTCCTGGTGACTAGGAAGCAAAGGCAGAGAAAGGAAGGGGCCAGGGTCCCTTGCTCCCATCCAGGCATGTCCCCAGTGATCTGACTTGCTTCAACCAGGCCCACCCCAAAACGTTTCGGCATTTCTCAGTAGTGGGTCTGGGGACCAAGGTCTCAACATGCGGCCTCTGGAGTGTCTTCATGATTCAAAGCACAGTATAGCACTAACCACCAGTGTAACCCAATGAAAACTACAGTGAGACTCTAAGTCATGGCAGTAATAAAATTATTATTAAAAAGAATAAAGATAGCAAGTGCTAACATGGGAACACTTGTATATTGTTGGTGTGAAAGTAAATTAGTATAATGATTACACAGAATGTTATGCAGATTTTGCCAAAGAACCACCCTAGTAATTTCGTGACTGGTTATTTTTCCAAAGAAATGAAATCATCATACTGAAGAGACGTCTGTAATCCCACGTTCAGCTCAGCACTCTTCAACTCTTCACAATAGCTGGTAACATGTCACAAACAGAGTGTGGATTAATTAGTGAGGGGATAAAAAAATAGAGTCCACACACAATAGAATAATATTGGACCCTCATAAATGACAAAATCCTGTCAATTGCAGAGAGAACAAGTCAGAGGTCTACATATTAAGTGAAGTAAGTTATGTACAAAAATACAAATACTGCAAGATCTCATTCACGTATGGAATCTAAAAAAGTTTCTCACAGGATTTGATAACGATGGCAAGATACAGTCACTCTAGAGTCCTTCGGATGATGGTCTTCATGCACATATTTTATTCACTGCACAATTCAAGTGATTCTCTGGAGATCGATCAAAGTGTACTGCCAATTTTTATACAGAACACTCAGCTTTCAAAAATAAGTAAAACTAAAGCAAGTTCCCTATTTCCCCAAGGGGAACCCAGAGGTCCTATGCTAAGATCAGTGTCCAACGGGAGGTGAGAGACAATCACATTACTTAGGCCAGCTTGATCCCAGTGAACAGGTGACTATGATCATCACAATTCTCTAGACGAGGATGAGAAGAAAACAAATACTCCTCTCCAGTGTTATACCGGAGCCCCATCACCACCGGACCCTGGTTGAGGCCAGCTCTGGGGAACTCCTTCGAGCCACTACGTACTTCCATCGCTTTGCCTTCCACTACTGAATGCATTATTGCTTTACATATATTGCTCATGGGTTGTCCTGCTCACATTGGCCCCCAAGCCCTAAGGGAATTTCTACAGTCAGGGCAGTTTAGCACCCCACGTCAAAGATCAGGAATGCACCTGTCCACAGTTCCTGGTGTTAGCGTTTCCTCAAACACTCCAACTTGAAAGGGACTTTTCTCTTGAAAAGCACAGCGATGCATGGTTGGTACAGCATGGAAAGACATCCAAGTCACACAGCAGTGCAGGGAGCCACGCTCTGTTTCTGGAGCATGGCTAATGGCAGGCTGTGCGGTTGTTCCTTCCGCAAGCTTTGGACTGATTTATGAACCAAGTCACGCCATTGAGGGTAGGCCTCTGGATAAAAGCTAGCTTGTCTCGCAACAACTTTTTGCTTTTGCATGTGGATACTTATGAAAAATCCTCTGTGCTAATAAAGGGAAGCACATCCAATGATGGATCATTCTTGTCAGCTAACTGAAGAGACAGAATGTTTTACCGCCCAAGATCAAACGCATATGCGATTGATTAGCTTCTGTATTCATCAGGGTGGTTTAGACACTATCCCAGACAGGCCCTACACACAAGAATCATCTTTGTGTGAGAAGACACTGAAAGACAAGCTGTCCGACTCGCCATTCTGACCAAAACTGAAATGCAATGCCCAGGTTGCCATCTCTGCAGTCAACAGCACAGGTCGTTCTTAACTTCCGTTACTGTGAGAGCCTCATTCTGTAAGAGGGGTCCACCAGACTCCACATGCACCTGACACATCTTTCAGCTTTGACCTAATCATCCACTTAAGATGTATTTATTCTGGCCAGACTTTAAAAAATACATATATATTTTTGTTTGGGTTACCTTAGCATATTGGATTTGATAATTGTCCCAGAGGTGTAGCTCCAGCTATATATCAGGCAATCCATTCATGAGTCATACAACAGACCATCCAAGTTCAGTATCAACACAAACTGCAGGGATGGTTGAGAATTTTAATGCACAAATTAATGGACATACTTAAGTGACTATTGGGAAGAAACAGCTTGGAATCGTATCTCATGTGAGCAATTTCAGGTCCCAGTGCAACAAATCCTCAATCTTAACATATTTTTCACCAGGATTTCTACCCCTTTCATTCAATTGTTCTCCCTCCTTTGATAATTATTGATGTCACGGTGTTTATGGAGGAGCTTCCAAGGGACTTTAATCTTTCATAAAGATGCAACATTTAACACAGAATTATTTTTTTCACTGTCTCTACCTCTTAACTGTCGCTTTCACTCCATCAAAATTTGATGTCTTCTAGGTCATCAAATTACATTACGAACATAGCTGTTGAGCCGCCATTCACCTCCATTGCCCCGTTCTGCGCAAGCTGCCGTTGCCATTACGTTACCTGCTTGGCTGCAGCCGTCTCCCAGCATTTCTCACTGGCCCTCCATGTAGCTTCGTGGGCTAATCCTAACACAGTACTTCAAGTGGGCTACTTAAATTATAAATCAGATCCATATCGCTCACGGTGTGGAAAATCAGACCTAGCTGTAAACCCACCCGTATTTTACCATCATATTCAACATAAAACAAAAAGTCTGAAAATGCCAATAAAAACCACAGTAAGATATCAACTCATCCCAAAAGAAAGTCCATTATGAAAGACTAAAATTAACAAATGCTCCACGAGTGTGAAGAAAAGGAAACACTTACAGACTATTGGT
>PVJO010030676.1:0-15219 GCA_004026905.1 Hystrix cristata | reverse complement strand
ATGCACCACCATGTCTAGATGAGAGGCTAATTTTATAGTAGGCTATTTTGCCCTAAGACTAAAGTGTTCTCGAGCTAATGATGTAGCTCAGTGAAGACCCTGGGTTTAATATCCAGCACCATCCCAAAAAATTCCATTACTTTAAGATCTAGTATTCTAGATTATTTATTTAAATACTAACATTTGAACACTGTCTTTTTTTTTTTCTTTTTTTTTTGTGGTGCCAGGGATCGAACTCAGGCCCTTGTGCTTGCAAGGCAAGCACTCTAATCACTGAGCTAAATCCCCAGCCCCTTGAACACTGTCTTTTGAGTAGAACAAACAAATTTGATCTTGTTGACTCAGGAGCATCATTTATGAGCATTTATGAACCTGTGGCCTTGCTCTGTGATAAAACGCTATTCTTGGGATCAACAGAGGGAAGTGTTCTAGGGGTTGGTTTGCTCTTTATTGACTTTCATTAGTCTGCTACATTTATCCTGTTGCGTGGTTTTGTGACTCATTTTGGTACCCATGATCTCTGCTTTCAAGTTGACAGCATTTCGATGGTTTTTTTGGCCCCTTCCTTCTACCCAGATGTTCTAAAAAGGCTGCAAACTGAAAACCAAAATGTAAACTAAATAGTCCAAAGGCCACAGGTTTCAAGATGAGTTTCCTTTGTTTCTAGGTTGTTCTAATCAAGATTTCAAGACTAGCTGATGTTACTACAAATAAGTCCCTTCCAAAGAAGCCAAACACTCTCACTGGAAGAAAGATAGCCTCTTTAACAAATAGTGCTGGAAAAACTGGCTGGCCACATGCCGAAAATTTAAGCTAGATGCATGTCTGTCACCATGTACTAAACTAAAATCGAAGTGGGTCAAAGATCTAAACATTAAAACAGAAACACTAAACCTACTGGAGAATAGAATAGGAAGAACTCTCAAAGACATAAGGATAGGAAAAAAATTCATGAACAGAACCCAGACTGCACGGAAAATAATACAAAGAGCCAGTGCTTGGGACCTCATCCTAATAAAAGGCTTTTGCACAGCAAAAGAAATCATTAATAGAGCAGGACGAAAAGCCACAGACTGGGAAAAATCTTTTCCAGCTGCCCCTCAGACAAGAGTCTAACATCTAGAATATATAAAGAACTCAAAAAAATCAACCTCCCCAAATTTAAAGACCCAATCCAAAAATGGACATCGGAAAAGAATAAACACTTTTCAGATGAAGAAATAAAAATGGCAAATAAACATGAAGAAATGTTCAACATCACTGGTCATTCGAGAGATGCAAATCAAAACATTGCTAAGATTCCATCTCACTCCAGAAAGAATAACTATTACCAAGAAATCAACCAACAACAAGTGCTGGCAGGGCTGTGGGGAAAAAGGTACCCTTCTCCACTGTTGGTGGGAATGTAGACTAGTCCAACCACTGTGGAAATCAGTATGGAGACTCCTCAAAAAACTAAATCTAGAGGTTCCATTTGATCCAGCTATTCCCCTGCTTGGTATCTTCCCAGAAGAATTGAAAACCTCATACCATAGAGACATATGCACAACCATGTTCATAGCAACACAATTTGTCATGGCTAAGTCTTGGAAACAACCCAAATGCCCAACAACCAAGGAATGGCTAAAGAAGATGTGGTTTTTCTACACAATGGAGTACTATTCTGCCATAAAAAAGATAAACTAGAGTTATTTGAAGGTAAATGGATGCACCTTGAGAACATACTCTTAAGTGAAATATATCAGTCACTCATGAGTACACTTCAAATTGTTTCTCTGATATAAGAAACCATAAGTGTACATAAGGACAAAGAGGCATAATAGATACTAGGTAAAAGAAAGATAATACTCAAAAGAGAGGAGAGCTAGAAGGGGAAAAGAGGGCAGGGAAAAGGAAAAGAAAGGGAAAAAATGGCAAAGTGTAAATAAACCCGGAAAAGAAAAGGGGGGAATGGAAGGGAAGGGTGGGGAAGGAGGGGAACCAAGATACATCATGTATAAGTACAAAATAACCATGATAAATGGGATCATTATGTATACAATGTACCAACGCATGTTCTTGGTAAAAAATAAAAATTAAAAAAAAATTAAGTCCCTTCAAAATATTAAACTATTAAAAACAATTCTTTGTGGAAAAAAAAATAAAGATTTCTCTAATACCCTGGATTAAACTGATCCCCTTTTGAGGTCTCCTACCTCACTGTGCATCTCATTATTACAGTTTTGTATGTTTTCTATAATCTTTACATATATTATATGCACAGATATATACATGTTACTATGAACTCCATGAAAATATCCCATCTTGTACTGTTCACTGATATATTCCCAGTATGCACCTAGTATGTTTTTAATATATATTTGTTAAGTGGCCTAAATAATGGATGGACAGATGAATACATAGATAGATAACAGATAGATCAATGAAATATGGATGATACATATTATATGTACATATTCCACTTACATGAGAATGGGTTACATAAAACTTTATAAGTAGTTTCTCATCCAAGTATAAAAAAAATATAAAGAAGTACACAAATGGAATACATAAATTTTCATGACCTGTCAAATTCTAAAATAATGTCACCTCGCCTGTATTCGTTCTTGATCCAAACTAGTTTTGAGATATCTGGAAACATAAACAGTCCCCAAAGGCATTCATAATTTTTCTCCTGGACTTCTCACTCTATTCCCATTAGGCCCACTGATCCTTTGAGCCACCATTATAGTTGTCACTGGTGTTTGTAGTTCATGAGGCCAGAAGATGGTGGTCTAATGTTAAAATCTGCCTTTGCCTAGGAATCATGCTACTTGCTATGTAAAATAAGGAAGGCCTTTCTCCCTGCTTTACTGTATCCTCC
This sequence comes from Hystrix cristata, assembly GCA_004026905.1. Classification (NCBI taxonomy): domain Eukaryota; kingdom Metazoa; phylum Chordata; class Mammalia; order Rodentia; family Hystricidae; genus Hystrix; species Hystrix cristata. The sequence goes on along the minus strand of PVJO010030676.1, from coordinate 12,356 downwards.
ATTTGCAGGTTCTAAGGCACGAATGCTCATGGTTCAGAGAATTAGGTGAAATGGCACCATCAAGTCAGAGCTCATGGGACTCAAAAAATAACACTAACAACAAAAAAGATGGAGAAGCTGGTTGTGATAGTTTATATCTAGATGTCCCCCCAAAGCCTCATGCACCCATAGGTGGGTCTTTGGGGAGGTAAATGGATTATCGGTGTGTGATACTCATCAGTGGATTTGTCCACTGATGAGTTTATAGCTAGATGTGATGTTGGGAGATGAAGTCTGGTTGGAGGAGGTGGGTCACTGGGTACCTGGCCTAGAAGGACATTTCTCCCACCCTCCTCCCTTAATCTTTCTTGGTTTCTTGCCTGCCCTGCCATGAGCTCTTTCTTGTCTGCCATGGCCCTCTACCATGCTGGAGCCAGCTGACTATGGACTGAAACCTCTACAAACTCTGAGCCAAAATAAACCTCCTTAGAGTTGTGGTTATTCTATCTTAGTGATGAGAAAATAACTAAGACATTGGTCTTACAAGCTGATTCGAGCATAAAAATCAAAAATTGCAGACCCACTCACCTTCCACCAACCAAGGCTGTATCATTTTATGTCTTTCCACCTAGAAATTACTTCCACAACGGTATTCTTCTGTTAAGCTCTTTGGTGGCTTCAAAAAATACATCTCTATAGGGCAGTGATGGTGAACCTTTTAGAGGAGACCAAGTGCTAAACTGCAACCCAAAACCCATTTATTTATCACAAAGTACCAACACTGCAATTAAACCTGAATATCAAGATTTTAGGTTAAGAAAAACAACTCATATATTTAGCTCACACATTGACAGAGAGGGCTCTGCGTGCCTGCTGCAGCACATGCACCACAGGTTCACCACCACTGTTTCTAGGGGCTCCCCGACCACCTCATCTGGCATGTCCAGAAATTCCCAAACCTGAGCAATAACAAAGTTTAGTTTAGGGTGAGCTGGAACTCTCTGCCACAGAGGGAGGTATCAACCAACTGCCCAACTTTGAAGCACCAAGGCAAAGAACACCTGACATGGATTCTGTAGCATATGCCACATAAAAAGAAGTGATGTTTAAGAATTCCTACCATTTTACAAATCAATCTTTACTCTACTGTCCCATTCTTCTCCTAAGTGACACTGTGTTTTTAAATCCAGAAGCATAATGCAAGACAAGGATTTCTTGGGCCTATTTGCCCCATCTCTATGCTTCCTCTTTTCCCTGCTCTGTTCTGTACCCCAGTATGGCCTGCAGTGTCTTACAGGCTCTCACTTTAGCTTGCTTCTTTCTGGGTTGGGAGGGCATACCTGGCAAGAGACTGAAAGGCAAAAAGACAAAGAAGACAGTGTGTTTCTTCTGAGCACTTGTGGCACCAAATGCATTTCTTTCACGCTTCCAGTTCACTTCAGGCAGGAACACCATAGTCCCAGCTCCCTCACATAACCCAAATTCCTTAGCGCTAGGAGTACTCTTGCCCTCCCTTGCCCTCTCTGGCTCTCTGGAGTAGAGGCTTCCTACTCCTCTAATTTCTGGTAGCCTCCCAGTGTTCTGCTTGGCACCTGAGCCTTTTTATCACCTTTGTAGCCATCTGTCTCCACAAAAGGCCTCCCAAATACAGTAAAATATTCAAGTGATTCCTGTTTCCTGGCTAAATCACAAGCATCATTCCTTAAGAAAAGGATTATCATACAGTGGTTAATGAGACAATTGCTAACAATTAATGCTGACAACTTTATATTTTGTATCTGATTTAGCATATGAATGTAGATCTCAGAAAGTGAACACTCTTGGCCCCTAGAAGTTTTCAGATGGGGGATGGGAGAAGCAGTTTTGGTTTTATTTTACTTAGATATTAAGATGCATCTTTTTAAAATTGCTTTGCCTCCCCTAATCCAAATTTACTCTTGAGAGACACTGTAATAGCCTCCTAACTTGTCTCTCTGATCCCACTCTTGGGTCCTCAATAATTTATCCTTGATACAACAGCCAAAATGAGGCTTTTAAAAATGCAAATCTTGCTGGGGATTTAGCTCAGTGAGTACAGTGCTTGCCTTGCAAGCACAAGGGCCTGAGTTCAATCCCCAGCACCACAAAAAAAAAAAAAAAATGCAAATCTTATCATGTCATTCACCAGCTTAAAGTCTCACAATGGATTTTTATTGCATATAAAATAAAAGCCAAACAGCCCACCATGCTCTGCATGGTCCTATGTCATTAGCTGCCTGATGATCTCTCTCTTCAAATCCCTAACTCTGCCCCTCCCTGGCCCAGGGCTTCCATATGGTCCTAAATCCCTGCTAGTCTGCAATTTAGGCACTTGATGATGCTATTCCCTCTGATCCCAAAATTCTCCATAGCTGTCTCCTCTTGTTACTTAAATCCAACCTAAATTACCTCTCTACTCACAAGTCATTTTATATCTCTTCAACCTATTCTTATAGCACTACAAATCAACAAGTTAGCTGCTGCATTTTATTTGTTTGCTAATGCAAGAACATGATGGGGGCTGGAGATTTAGCTCAGTGGCTAGAGCACTTGCTTTGCAAGCACAAGACCCTGAGTTCGATCCCCAGCACCAAAAACAAGAACATAACGACCACTATTTTATTCCCTTGCTGTACCTCCAACATTTATAAAATTCAAGGCACAGAGATATTTGTTGAACAAACAAATGAATCCCAATTTCCCAGCTGAGAGAATTGACACCAACTCATGTTCAGTGACATGTGTAAGATAGCTCACCCTAAAATATGATATCATATTTTGCAAAGCCCTCTGCCATCATGGTCCAAATATACTCAGCTCCTATCTTAGACGTTCCAGCGCTAAGAATTTACATAGACCAGACAGGAGATTGACCCCTGCTCAGAATCTTCTGTAGCATATTTGTTTAATAGCATAACTGCCTCTTAGCATTCTGCCTTCTCTATGAACTTTGGCCTCCTGAAAACCAAGTAAATAAACAACCACTATTAATTCCATACTGAATTTCTTTATGAATTTACTCATTATTAAAATGTGATTCTTTGTGGTTATAAATTCTCATATAAATAAATATATGTTTATCTCTATATATAAATGTTTAAATAATATCTCTTTATCTTACTCTTCTTTCATTTGCCATTAGCAATGAACTCTTGAGCTTTTACCTGGCTGAACGATCCACCACAGTGCTGTAGTCTGTTCAAACATGTTCCCTGGAAGCCCCAGTAGTTCTTGCTATAATCTAACATTAAAAATAAATAACAAAAAATCACTCAGCAGGCTCAGGGTCCTACCTACCTTAACTGAGTTCCAAGTTCATGCCAAGAATCTAAAAGGTCTAAAAGAGCCCCCAGCATATCTTTAGGGTGGACAGAACACTAAAGGAAGTCTACCATACACATGCTGATGGTCAAGCTAACAAAAAACAGTGCTGTCATATTTAATCTACCAAAGCCAGAGAGAAAGGGCTGGATGCGGACTTCAAGATCAAGTGCACTTAGGGAACAGAACTCTGAATACGTTCCTCAGGGCAGCTAAGAGAAGATGTCTAAGGTAATCATATTTTCCCACATTGAAAATTAGGACACACAAGGATATGAGAAAATATTTCTTTTGTATTGTTTTTGTTTGTTTGGGTATATGTCTGTGTGTGCATGTGTATGCACACATATGAAGTGATTCTATGTGTATGAAGAAACTGGTAAAATTCAGAATTTTTTTTTAATTTTATTTTAATGGTACATTTTAGATGTACATAGTGATAACATTCATCATAGGGCATTTGTACCTGTACGTGACATATCTTGTTGCTTCTTTTTTTCCCATTCCCCTCCCCTCACCCCCTCTGCCCTCCCTATCTACAAAAGCTTTGTTTCCATTTTTTCCTTCCATTTCTTATTTATCTTGTCCTCTCCCTTGTTCCCCTCCCTTTCCCCCTCCCTTGTTCCCTTTCCTATTTGGACATTTTCTTCCCTTTCCCAATATATTACATTTTAGTCTTTATTTACACTTTCAGTTTCTCACACCAGAGAAACAATGCGGTATTTAAACATGTGTGTCCGATTTATGTCACTTAAGAGTATGGTCTCAAGATGCATCCATTTACCTAGGAGAAAAAAAAAAGTGCTAAATGTATGTTCTCCAGTTTGAGAAAACATGTATATCGTGGCACCTTATAATTGGTGCAGTCTCTACCTTTACATAGTATTACAGGTATATTGAGAAGTTAGCAAATAGAAGTAGCATTCTTTTTCTTTTTAGATGGAAGACTTTAAGTGGACATATCTGTATTTAAAGAAATAAAATAATTACAATATGAAAAAAAAATTCAGAATTAACCTCTATACTCTGAATTTTACAGGTTCCTGGAATGGTTTGCTTTCAGGGAGATAAATGGAAAGAATACTTTAAAACAGTGTTATATCAAAAAATGCTGTTTATAAACTCTTTTGTCTACCTTTAACTCAGTTCCTAAAAAAAACAAAAAGACTTTCATTTCTTGCAAAGAAACTTTCAATGCTTCAAAATAACAGCAAACTATGTTGGAAAATCCTTCAGCAAAAATTCAGGATTCTCCATCTTACATATCTAACTTTCTTCCCTTTTATAAACTATATTACCCAGCATAGACGAGACACGGGATGGCGAACCCTTTAGAGACCAGTGCCCAAACCACAACCCAAAACCCACTTATTTATCACAAAGTGCCAACACTGCAATTAAACCTAAATACTGAGGTTTTAGTTTAGAAAAAACAACTCATACACTAACATCTTTGTCTTAAAAGAAAAACACTGTGGTACACGTGCCCATAGGTTTGCCACCACTGGACCAGACTTATGCTGCAGCATTGAATCCCCAAACTGGTCTCTTAATGTGGCAAATGTAAGCCTCTTGCTTATGCTAACAATTCATCAGAGATGTCCAGGAAGCCTTGTTCCATATATTCACTCAGAGACTCAGGCCAACAAAGATGCCATTATGTTGCAATGAGATATCTGGAACACAAAGCTGCCCCCTAATTCACCAAAGCAGGGGAATAGAACCTGGAAAATTATGGCTTGTTTTCTTAATGCCTGAGTCCAAAAGTGATATATGCTCACTCGTCTCACATTTCTTTGGCCTGACATAGTCTTGTGGGCTCACCTAACTGCATGGAGGACTGAGAAACACAGAGGAGCAAGTACAATAAGAGTAGAGCATTCCTGGCAGTGCCTCACAAGCTGTCAAAAATACCTGACCACTTAGGAGCCATTAAGAATCAGACAGTAGATTCTGTTCCCAGCTCCTCCACTCAGGACCTTTTTATGAGCTAAGGCAATTTACTTAGCCTCTGTAATTCATAATTTCTTCATATATGAAGTGATGGGAGTGATAATAAGAAACATGTTTTACTAAGGTTTTTGTTAAAAGCAAGTGAGGAGCTTCACATAAAGTACTCAGGATGGTATCTGATATATAGCAAGTCCTTAACATGTATTATTATGATGATGAACATGGTGAGCAAAATGATGATAATGATGATGTGGTGGTGATAATATTTAATTCTGTAAGTACAGCCCCTTCAAGAATGTACTGTCCTCTGCCATTCTTGTGTTCCTATCCCTGGCACCTACATAGTTTCTGGGATACAATAAATGCTCAAAAACATTAAAGAAATATTGCCTTAAACAGCCACCATATCACCATATCAATAATTTTTCATTATCTCCTTCCTCTGTACTACTCTTATGGCTGTTTCCCTCAACCAGCATGCCCTGCCCCCACTCACCTGCTCTTTCAAGACTATTTATCCTTTAAGCCCACCCCTACTACAGAGCTTTGACAGGCCATGTCAGTCCTACTAGTGTCCATTTCTCTCTCCTCAGAATATTTTTCTCTTAGTGTCAGTAATCACATTGATTATTTAACCCTCTCACATTCAACACCTTGATCTTCTAACAAGACCATCAGTTTCTTTAAATAAAAGGCACATATATTCATTACCAGCAACATTTCATAATAAAGACATTAATAAAAAATATTATTTTGGAGCATCTATAAGCCAATTACTGTACAATAGCATTTCTCAATCTTTAGCATGTCTTAGAGTCACCTGGAGAGCTTGCTAACACCAAGATCCTGGGCTCCATACCCAGACTCTCTGATTCAGTAGACCTGGAAAGAAGAGACTTGAGAATTTACATTTCTGCAGGATTACCACATGATGTCAATGCTGCTGGTCCAGGGACCACACTTTGAGAACCACTGTTCTAAAAGCACACTCACGCTACATTTGCTAATGACTTAACATTCACAATCATCCTTTGAGATATGCTTCCTAATAGATACTTGAGGAAGTAACTGCCTTTGAGGCCCAGAAAGCTGAAATTACTTGGCCTACTTTACCCTGCTAGTAAGCAGCAGATGCAAGATTGTGACTCAGCTCTGCCTAAGGCTCTGCTTACCCAGAAATATGATTGCACATATTGACTGTATCATGATACGCAACAGTTCACTACCTGTTGAAATAAAAGATTAACTTCCCTTTTCATTCAAATTTGATCAAATTCTAACACCCAGAAGCTAAGAACTTTGATGTGCATGTCACACTTAAGGAAATATGCTCAAGCCAAACAGGAATATCTTTACTAAAGCCCGAAATCGAAAGCGTAATGATAGCAACATGCATACAAACAACAATGACAGAATGACCACACAAACCACCCAGAAAGACTTAAGGTCCCAAGCTGCTTTGAGACACTGGCTGAACTTTCTTTCCTTAGGGACTCCCACCTGTCTTCAGTGTTTGCGTTTTATGTTCCAGTTGACATTTTGGCTATTTCCTAAGGCATTTGGTTTAAAAAGTATAAAAATAAACTGAAAGAGTACAGCACTTCCTCAAAGTAGCATCTGGACAGGCTTAGCATCCAGAAAATCCTGGGAAAGGAAGCTTCCTTTCCTGTGACCACATTGCCCTCTAGGGGCCATTAGTTTCCAGACAGAAACAGCTCCATTGCTTGCCTACCTGGATAAATGCTTCTGAGGTTCAAAGACAGGGCTACCCCAAGCCCAAAGAAGCATAGCCAGTGAGATTCGTGAGAGTTATGCATGGTGTGAAACAGAGAAAGAGGAACCAGTAATGGCCTCTTCCAAGCTCCTCTTCCTACAAAGAGCCCAAAGTCCTGACTATATATCACCTGTCTCATCTAATTTTCAAGGCACACCTAGAACTGTGTGCTCAAGTACAGATCAGACATAGGAAATGAAGGACATACAAAAAGGGTAGGGATGGTAACAAAAAACCATGGAGCATAAGGAATAGATTATACTTAGGCAGAAGGGAAGACTCCAGATGCTACAGAGCCTCTTCAAATAGATCCAAGGCATTCAAAGACAGCATTCCAAGACAGTGTCCTGTTAGATGTTAAAGGGTATTCTGAACAGAGGGGTCTAAGGGGAAATATATTTCAGGAATGCAGATAAAAGGATGTCCAGTAGGTTTTTTTTCAGTGGTGGCTAAGGAATTTGGGGGGGCGGTAGGGGGGCGTAACTGAACTCAGGGGCCCTGCTCTTTCTAGGCAAGTACTTTACCACTGAGCTAAATTCCCAACTCCAAGGAATTTTAATATATATATATCAGCCTTCCATATCATAGGTTTCACATCCACAGATTCAACCATTAATTAAAAATATTTGGAAAGAAAAAATTACACCCACACCGAACATGTACAGACATTTTTTCTTGTCATTATTCCCTTTAACAATACAGTGTAACAATTATGTATATACCATTGATAATAAATTAGGTACTATAAGTAATCTAAAGATTTAAATTGATAGGAGGATATGCATGGGTTATATGCAAATTCTACACCATTTTATATAAGAGACATATGTGAGTTTGGTATTCCCCCACAGATACCAACAGAGGACTATACTTTAGGTTTTACCAATCCCTAATATGGTAAAGAATACAGTGTGCTTGCTAAACTCATTTAACCAGAAATCTTTTTCCCCAAATAATGCCTTTAACTTGTTACTGGCTTCCTCTGAACCCACTTGGGGATCATTAACATCACAGTAGAATAGTTGTCCTAGTTCCAAATTTGGACAAATGAGAATAACTGTGCTAGAGGACTAAGGTTTGCTCTGCACTGCCCAAAGGGGTAATGATAATAATAATAATATAAATTGGTATAACACTTTATAATCCACAGTGCACCCCTTATGCATTTTCTCATTGAATCCTCAGATCGATTCCAAGAAGTCACATTGTTTTTAATGAAAATATTGAGGCTCATATAAATTAAGTCACTTATCTAGTCACTTATCTGAGCCTTGAACTAAGGTCACTGTACTCCCAGTTTTTACTAGGTTTTTTTAAGCCAAAGGAAAAGTAGTGAATTTCCCCTCCCACCAAGTATCTCAGCACTGACTAGTGTCTCTGTAACAGCCATAAAACCACTAGCTTTTCTTAAATTCTTAACTTCCTATACTAAGCTCATCTCACTGATTTCTCACAAAAGCCCTACGAGACATAAACTATCAATACACTCATTTTCCAGATGAAGGAACTGAGGCTCTGATAAAGATGAAGTGACCAATCCTAGGTAGTCACATCTCTTTCACTCCAGAGCAATGTGTCCACCCATCTAAACCATTTTGGGGAAGTTCAAAGCATTAGGAGACTGCAAACATCTGAAGTTTAAATGCTCTCTGAAAATCTGTGTCTTACAACAGTGTTCATTGACTGTGCCCTGCCCCAATTTTGACTCCTTTCCCCTTCTCCTCCTCCAGCCTTAATAGCAAGGCCATGAGTTCTAGCAAAAAGCCTGCTAGAAACAATCTATGCCAATGTTTCCTGTTACCTACCCCAAGATCCTAGTATCCCTTACAACACTGTTTCTTTTTGTGGTATACACATTAAACTTATTTTTTACTTCGGGGGCTAGGTACTGAAGGAAGGACCTGCTTCTTCTAGGAAAATGATAGCAGCGAAACTCTTACTATGCACAGGGTTTATTTTTTTAAAAAGACATTCTTTCAACCCCTTGTAGTTATAATCTGAAGTGTTAATTGGTTTTATAGTTTTGTTATTACCTGTACTTCTCACTTCACATGCTTTGCAAAAATTAAAATAAGGAGACTAAAATCTCCCAAACTTTTAGAGTTGGGCAGGAGAAGTGATTATAGCCAATTTGAAATGTGTACTACAAAACAGAATAAATTCTCAGGAATTGTTAAAGATAACCTTGAATCAATAACTATTCAAGATCATTTGATTGCATAAGCCTTTATCTTTCATCTTTTCTTGCATAGGAAATAAAATTTTAAACAGTACTTTGAGCCATGAACTCAGAAACAGCACACTTACATATGAGTTCTTTAGTTATTTACTTGAACTTATTTTCTAGCACTGCTTGAAAGAATACCACAGACTGTGCAGCTAAAATAGCAGGAATTTATTCCCTGAGATTTCTGAAAGCTGAAATTCCAAGATCAAGTCGTCAGGTTTTGTTTCTTCTGAGATCTCTCTCCTAGGCTTGTGATTGGCCATCTTCTCCCTGCACAGCCTTCTCTCTGTATCTGTCTATGTCTGCCTCTTTCCATGAGGACATCAGTCATATTGGATTACACACCACCCACATGACAGTAGACAATGGAAAGATGGTGTTATGGTTTGTGTCTAGATGTCCCCCCAAAGCCTCATGTGGTAAGAGGTAGCTGGATCTAGAGTGTGTGATTACTAAATTAGTTCACTGATTGCTTTGGCATGGTTCTGCTGGGATCAAGGTTGTGACGCTAGGATTAAGGGTATTAGGATTAAGGGTGGGAGTACTGCCCACCCTAAAACCAGGTAGCCTGGATAAGATATAAAATACAGGAAGAAGCTGGTTCCAGCCCGCTTGCTTGCATCCCTTGCTTACTTTGCCGCCTCCTGCCTGTCTGCCACGCCACCCTGCCTCGGACCCAGCTGACTGTGGACTGAAACCTCTACAAACTGTGAGCCAAATAAACCTTTCTTCCTCTAACTTTGGGTGTCAGGTATTTTGTCCCAGCAACGAGAGAAAAGTAACTAACACAGATGGGGAAGCCAATTAGCTCCCTCGGCTTTAAACACAGCCATTCTGCTTTCTCGGCCTGTATCTTGGACTTCTACATAAAATTTTGTAAGGTTTCTGCAGCAGAAAGGTTTTGAAAACCACTAATGACTCAGAAGCTGATTCCATTATTAATACCCCATGATGATGACTGTCCTGAGAGGATAAGCCCAAGGAAGAGGCATTCTGAGCAACCACTCTGGCTTAGGGTCAGAAACTGCTTCTTTCTTACTATATTCCACTCTCAGGGATGGGTGACCTGCTTACATTCAACAGGTAAGAAATTAAAAAAAAAAAAAAAAAAAAAAACCAGAAAGCCACATCACTCAGGGACCTAAGGGGTGGAGGAAGAGAATAACATGTTTCTGTATAGGAAATTTTCAACCCATTTGGCTGCTTAGGTTTTTCAAGTAGCTATAAAATATCCTCTCATTAAACCTTCCACATTTATTCCTCTCCCTCACCATTTAGAGCTTCATGACACTTGGTACTGTCACACACAGCCTGTCTGAGTTGAGGAATCCCATTTGGCTGCTTATTTTTAGTTTCCCTTACCTGTATTTTCATGTCAGCCTCGGCTAGGAATGTTTTTGCCTTCATGCTATTAAATTAGTAAGAAAATTGGAGTCTTTGCCACAGGGTGTTAAACTTACCACTGTCTCTGGTGGACACCTCTGGTTGTTATGTGCCTTAGTAAACATGTATCGAACACTTACTATGTGCAAGTTCCTGTTCCGGAACTCTTAGAGGTCTGGAGAATAAATCTGATATACATCCTGAGGAATTTAAGGGTAAAGATTGGGTAAAAGTGATGGCAAAACTCAAAGGGCTTCACTCCAATGAAATTGGAAAACTCCCTTCTGTAGTCTATAAACATATGGTTAGTGACAGACGATCTTCCTGGTGGGTAATCAGTGATATTAAATAGAAGATCATGACTTCGTACACATGGAAAACATGTAATCTGGATCCACTATTCCTAGGATTCAAGACTTCTCACCCACCAAAGAGCCTAATGCAGAAAGAATCTCAATGCATTACTTAAAGACACCCCAAATTAGAATCTTCCACCTTTGCAAGACTCTTACTTTATGCAAGTGGCAGGCATCTCAGTTTCTGACAGAATAATAGCTTAAGTGACTGTGTAGAAAAGTTTAGCTTAGCAGTCCTGACACTGCCTAAATCTCCTTGCAAAGTTGGCCTTGCACTGTGAACTCAGATTTCAGAAGTGTTCCCACCATTCCCTACGTAACAAAAGTGACTCACTGTGCCTAAAAATAAACCATCTGTACTAACAAAGTAGTTTACACTGACCACCTCCTTTCTGTCCAAGAGCCCAAAATACTGGTATGCTTCAGGCTATCCACGACCAGCCCAACCTCCCCCGGAAAAAAAGCCCTGGGCACCAAATCTCTAATTGGCCTCCCTCACAGACAACATTTCATATTTGTTGTCACAATTCACTACTGAAAAAATTGAGTGTGTCCTGTATGATCCCACTGGAGGGCTCTTGGCAGCTTATGCCTCGTCTCCTGCAGCCCCTGTTCCGCGTGTCTTTTCCACTCACTGACTTTTCTTTGTACCCTTCACTGTAATAAATCTTAGTTGTCAATACAACTTTTGCTGAGTCCTGTCAGTCCTCCCTGCAAACCTACAAACCTGGGGACGATCTTAGGGACCTTCAACACAGTGACCTGATCCAAGAATTCTAAAATTCACAGATTCTTCCAAACCTAAATGTTACCTGGCAATACCCCTACCTCCCATGTTCTCCTTTGTTGCACAGTCAGGATCTAACTGGCTCCTATCCTGGCATCACAGATCTTTCCAGGGCTAGAGTCACTTGTCCATCACCAGAAACTTCAGACTGCTCCCAAGATCTGAAGCCTATTCTTTTTTTTTTTTTTTTTTTTTGGCCAGGGTTGGGGGTGCTGGGGATTGAACTCAGGGCTTTGTGCTTGCTAGGCAAGTGCTCTACCACTGAGCTAAATCCCCAAGCCCAAAGCCCATTTTTTCCCCTTGCCAAAGGAATCTTTCATTTCAAACCATTGCAAGATTCAGCATGAAGCTCTTCTTGATGTTTATTCTGCTTTAACCTTGTATGACAGCCTTACTCCAAAGATCAAGTTCCTATTCACTATCCTGATTTTATCACAGAGCCTCTGCTTGAAAATATCCTCAGTCCCTCTTGGGCACTGCTTTGATCTTTCTACTTACTGCACCATCAATTCACTCTAATTGTGCCTCTGACATCCCTGCATTACATACACATTTCAG
>PVJO010030675.1:0-15227 GCA_004026905.1 Hystrix cristata | reverse complement strand
CTCTGCCCCGCCTCGCCCCGCCTCGCCCTGCCTTGTCCCGCCCCGCCTCGCCTCGCCCCGCCCCGCCTTGCCCAGCACCAAAGGCCGCTAGCAGCTTTTCTGAGTTCTGAGCTCGGCCCCTTTCCAACATGGCGATCGGCCGATTGCGACCTTCTCCTGGGGACCCTCTGAGCTCAGCTGACTCAGGTAACTCACCAGCCGCTGCAGACTTCAGTGTCCACCGCTCCACTCGGTGTGTGTGTCTTTGCGTGGAGGTCTCTGGGGTCTCCAGGAGTCACCGCGCGACTGCAGGTTCAAACTGCGTCACTCGCGCTGAGAGCTGCGGCCTTGAGTTGGGGCCGTCGGGGCTGTGCCGGGAGCGCGCAGGGCCGGGAGCTGCTGCCCTGACCCGAGCCGGGCCGTGACCCGAGGCCGTGAGGCCCAGGCCGTGTCCCGGGGCCGGGAGCTGGGGGGCTGCAAGCTGAGGCTGCGAGATGCGAGCCGCGAGCGGGAGCTTCGGGGGGGGAAAGAACTGTCTGTCCGTCCCTCACCGTGTTCTTCTCGGCTGGTCTCTCCTTTCGCTTTCCCCGCGGGCTTCAACTCTTGCTTCAGCTCCCTGCTGGGTCCTGAGAACACGCTTCCCTCCTTCTTCTCTTCCCTAAATTGCTATATTCCGGTGTCTGGATAAAAAAATCTCAAAGAGGCTCTTACTCTCCTTCTCTCCGCTCCGCCATCTTCCCGGAAGTCTGGGTAACATTTGCAATGGATAACAAGTTAAACATTTGCATCCCCAAATGTGGAAATAGAATGATAGAAAAGAATGGGACCAAAGCAAGAGCAAAATGCAGCAGGGCAAACACTCAATCCCATTTTTCCATGTACGGCATCCAGGATAGTCTGTGGTAAGATGGAAACTTTAAAAGACTGTGACATGGCTAGTGCTTTTGTCCCTCCTCGCTTCTCTCTTGGGCCGACTTTACTCGATTGTTGCAGCTTTCCTCAGACAGTCCATGTTTCTGGCTTCAAATTTCTATCATGTCTACTTCACTTTTTGGGGTCACATACTTCCCCCTCAGGAGCACAGTGTCTGACTTCCAAGACCTTCTTCTGAAATCTGGGTGGAAGCTTTCCTGACCTGATAACTCTTGCATTCTGCATGTGCCTAAAACCAGCCCCACATGGAAGACACCAACGTCTGCTGCCAACTGGGGTGGTAGCCAGGATTCCTTCTCTCTTTGCTGTAGGGGTCAAGTGCCTGAATTGCTGTTACGGGTTGTATCTAGATATTCTCCCAAAGCCTCATGCAATCATAGGTGGGAAATTTTGAGGTAGCTGGATTAGGGTGTGTGAATGGTGATTAAGAGTGTGACACTGGCATTAAGGTTGTGCATAATGGGAGACCCAACCTGGGTATGAATGCCACCAGTCAATAGGTGTGTACCCTGCATGGATTATAAAGAGAGAGAAAGAAAGCAGGCTCCTGCTTGTTTTGCTGCTGCTGCTTTCTGCCTTGTCCCCGCCATGCCACGAACCATTTCTCCTCTGTGCTACCTGCCAAGCTGCCCAGCCTTGGAGCCAGCTGACTGTGGACCAAAGGCTCTACAAACTGTGCTCTAAAATACACCTTTCTGCCTTTGACTTGTGGTGTGGCGTATCGTGTCTCAGTGATAATAAATGGAACTAAGAAGATGGCTATGAACATGATCCCGAGGATGCAATTCCCTAGGGCACCACCATTCTTAAACATGGTGCCCTGAGTGTGAAAACAGAGGAGTACTGCTCATCCCCTCAGGCCATGTTTCCTATTGGCCTGTCCTAAAATACTTCGTTTTAGAATGCACAACTTTTCAGCAAGTTGTTCTGTTTGAACGTTGCAGGCTACAACTTTATCCAAGTTTGCTTTTTGGCCAAGAATGAAAACATTTTAAATCATTCTGGTGCACTGTTTGCTCTTGATTATCGAGGTAGAGCTGGCTAAAGTCCCCAAGATTAGTCGTGCCAACATCTCAACATTAGACTGTCTTGAAATTACTTCCACAAGATAAATTAGTCCACTTTCCTTAATCTCAGACTCCCACAATATTTCTGTACATGAGCAAAATGCAGACACATTTTCTGACCATACATAACACACACGACCTACAGTCCAATTGCCAACAAGGTCCTTGTTCCAAACTAAAACCTCCTGAGACTGGTCCTTACCAGCTGCATATCTACCAACATTCTGGCCTTTTGAGCTCTGATCAGAATCTCCCATCAAACTCCACTCACAGCATTCTAGGACTGCTTCCCCAGCTAGCATCTGCAAATATTTCCATACTCCTCCCAGAAGCCAGGAACAAAGGTTTCTGGACCACATAGTCAAGTGGGCCCAGCAGCAACCCCACTTGTCTGGTACCAAAATCTGTCTTATTATTTGTTGCTGGGATAAAATACCCAACACCCACAATTTGTAGAGGTTTCAGTCCATAGTCACCTGACTCCAAGGCAGTGCCACATGGCAGAAGGGCAGGAAAGAGTACAAAGAGTTCATGGCACGGCAAGCAGGGAATGGCAAGACTTCTTTATTTCCATTTTTATTCCTTTCAGGCTACAAGCATATTGATTTCATGACACCCCCTCACTGAATAGGTCTTCCCTCTTCAGTAAGTCCATCATCCATATCCAGTCAATATGTCCATCAATAGATGAATGGATAAAGAAAATGTGATACTTATACACAATGGATTACGCGTTGCCATAAGTGTAAACTTGAGTCATTTGTAGGACAATGTATTTACATAGAGACCATAATGTTAATTGGAATAAATCAGACATATAAGTGTAAATATTGCCTGGTTTCTCTCATATCTGAACCTCAAAGTGTACATAAAGAGCAAAATAAACGCTAGATTACAGGACATTGAGCAATAGATGTTTGACAATAGCAAAGGGGCCCAAGAGACAGTGAAAAAGGGACAATAAGGGAGTGGAAGAGAATGAAAAAAGAGTTAGGATGTGTTATATCCCGCAACAACTGCTGATGGGGAATGAAATTCACTACGTTCTGCAAACGTGCACAGTAACCCCTTAGTTCACGAAAGCTGCTTTTCATGAACAATTCAGTGCATGAGCAGAAGTGTTCTGCAAAATTTTGCTTCTGCTCACGAACTCGGCATTGAGCGACAGCCACAACTACAGCCGTCTTCCCCACTCTGATTGGGAGTCACGGCTTTCTCTAGTCAAGATCACAGTCGCAGACCCGGGCACATCCGCCGTGAAGATTTTGCTGTGCTTTTTAGCACGTACAGTACTGTAGAGTACTGTGAATCCAGGATGGCCCCAAAGAAAGTGCAGAGCAGGCACAGTGGTAAAAATAAGTGCAGAGCGGTATTGAAGATGACGCGATTGTGCAGACCAGAGATGAAGTTAACAAGAAAGTGAAGAGCAAGAATGGGAAGAAGGTTTAGAAGAACAAGACCACTGCATGGGGAAATTGCAGAAAAGCGTGAGTGTGTTATTCGTGTTACTGATCAGGCCTTGGAGTAAGAGATGATGAAGTCAACGGTCTTGCCTATTTTGAAGAATACAGATGCCATCAAAAGAGCTGCTGTGGCAAAAAGAGTAACAGTGTTAATCAGAGGACATGAGAGCTGGAAGAGGTGGAAAACTT
This sequence comes from Hystrix cristata, assembly GCA_004026905.1. Classification (NCBI taxonomy): domain Eukaryota; kingdom Metazoa; phylum Chordata; class Mammalia; order Rodentia; family Hystricidae; genus Hystrix; species Hystrix cristata. The sequence goes on along the minus strand of PVJO010030675.1, from coordinate 11,596 downwards.
TGCGAGTGTGGCTGGGTGAGGAACAGCTGACTGATGATAGCATTAGTGAAGGTATGATCTGGGAAAAAGCCAGGAAATTGCACAGTGATTTACGGCAAACAAAACCCTCTATGAGCACAGCAAATGATGAATTTAAAATCAGCCGAGGATGGCTTGGTAACTTCCGCAACCAAAGTGTCATCCGTGGTGGGATAAGACACGGTGAGGCTTCCAGTTCTGACACAGAAACTGCAGGAGCCTCCAAGAAATGATACGTGGAACTCATGAAGGCAGGAGGACGCATCACTCAACAAGTGTTCCGGTGTGATGAAACAGGGCTCTTCTAGAGGAAGACGCCAGACAGAACTTACCTCACACGGAAGGTAGCGGCCCTTCTGAGCAACAGTCCCACGAAGGACAGATTAAACCTTTTGCCGTGTGTGAATGCGAGCTCCGATCTGAAGATGGAGCCACTACTGGTGCACCATTCACAGACCCCTCATGCATTTAAAGAACTGAATGTGAACAGAGCCAGACTGCTTGGCATGTGAAGGGCTGATGCACAAGTTTGGGTCACAAGGTGATCGTTCATGGACTGGGTGCATAAGAAGTTGTTACCCACTATTAGAAATATCTTTCTGACAACAACTGCCTAAAAGGTGCCTTCTTCTCATGGACAATGTCCTGGCACACCCGCCAGCCTTGGTAGATGATATGGATGATGAGTATGAGTTCATAAAGGTCAACAGCTCCCCGCAACATGATGCCTCATCAGCAAGTGAGCCAGGAAATGATCTACATCTTCACAGAGCTGCAAAAAGGTGCTTTTCACTGGGCATTTTAAAGTCACTGAAGAGACATCCTTGAGTCTGAGCGTTCTGGAAGAAACATCTCAGTGTTCTCTACTGCATCAACCTCATTGACAATGCCTTGGAACATGTCCTATTCTGGGTCTTAAACTCAGCCTGGAGTATACTGTGGCCAGTATGTGTCACTGTACGTGACTTTGAAGGATGTGATGCACAGGTAGTAGAGGAGGTTGTGTCCACAGGCAAGAGAGTGGGTCTAGACATCAATGGTGCAGACATAGAGGAGTTTGATGAGGACCAGAAGGATGTGATGACTGAAGAAATGCTCCACTCTAGAGTGAGCAGCAGAAGGGGCTTGTTGAGGAGCATTCCACAGAGAAAAAGGAAGACAGTGAGAAAGTTCCAGTGATGTGATAAAATTCATTATAGGAAAATGCAGTGAGCACCAGGATTTTAATCTGATAAACAATAATGTGATCTCTCTTTTCTGGAGGGTTATGTAGTGCAGGAAAAAACAAGAGCTATTAGACAGATTTTTCATCAAAACTGACCCAGTAGATAAGAGACAAAGAAGAGAGGAAACCCTTGATCTCCCTGGTGTCTTTAAGGAGAGGGACTCTCCCTCCAAATAGTAACCTCCTCCCCACCCACCTTCCTGTGCCACACACCAGAAGTCATCCCAAGGAAGGTTAGTATCCTCTCTCTTCATACTGTACTGCACTCTAGTTTGTTTCCCTCTTTTGTGCTTACAATAATACACATGGCTCAGAATGGATTAACCTCATATTCATTGAACCTTGTGGGAAAATTTGATTGTGTTTGTGACTAAAATGGATTCACAAACACATTTGCAAGAGTCCGAAAGGATTAATCTTATTTACATTGAACTTGTAGGGGAGATGTGATTTGTTTCAGGACAAATTCAGTTCAAAATCAGAATCATGGAAGAAATTAGGATCATGAAATGAGGAGATGCTGTAGTAATATAAAGAAAAATATAAAAAGAAGTTACTGCACAACAAAGAAATACTTATGAAAAGGAAACCTATGAACAGGGAGAAATATTTGCAAGCGATATAGCTAAGAATGTAATAATCTAAATATAAATATTAAATATTGAATTCAAAAATAATATGTTGGTAAGAAATTTAAAAAGAAAAATGTAGTCCCATAGAAACCAGAGGTAACCCTGATACAGCAAGTTTAATCTACAAAAACAGGACAACAGACAACTAAAAGTGACATTATTTGTGTTAAACTTCAAAAACTATTTCAAAAGTGCTCATTGTAGGCATGTGGATTCAAGTGGAAGAGATTGTGCAGAAATTTATATAGAAGGGCATTATTAACAATATAAACAAGGAGGAAGACAGCTCCAGGCTCCATCTTCGGGCCCAGGCTTGAGCCTGAAGTTTGGGATGCTCCTGGGCGGGCGATCCGCAACGGCTCGTCCCGTGCACTGGCAGGGTGAAACTCAAATAAGATGGGAAACATCTTGGACAGAAAGCACCGTTGCCTTTCTCTCTCATTAGTGGTTTTTGTTTTTTTGTTTTCTTTTTCATTTCTCTTCTGATCCAAGCCATCACTGTCTGGTAAAACCAACAATACCCACACTACTAAGGAAACTTTTAGAGACATAAAGGATAAGGAGACATGGGCAGGCTACCAAAGATCTCTGAGAGACCTGCAGTCTCACAACTGCCCACAGACTCCAGGCTTGGAGGCCAGGATCAACATAGTACCCAGAACTGACCACTGCAGACTCAGTAGGGCTAACGAGCACAGAATCAGGTTTTGGACTGCACTCCCCACAGAGCGGTGGCCATCAGAGAAATCTCACTATATGTGTATGTATATATAATATATGTACATACTGGTTTTGTTTCTCCTTTTATTTTCTCTTTCTCTTATTCATCCTGTTACCTGTCTGATGCATTCTCTTGTCTACATATTCTTTCTTGTTGTTGTTGTTTTGGTTTTTACTTTTATTGACTCCTGCCTTGCTCATATCTCTGCTTCCTCAAACTAATGTTCTGATTTTTCCTTTTCTTTTTGTTTTCTTTCTGCCTTTCATTTTTCATATGAGTAAATATTGTCTAGATTCTCCATGGTTTGACCCACTACTCTCACCTTTCACTCTTTTTAAACTATCTATTCAAGTTTCCCAAAGTATAAGTAACATCCTATTTTAAATTTTACATCTACTAGAACTTTCTTCATTTCCTCTATATCTATTCCTATTCCTCATTATCCCTGCTACAAGCAGAGAAAAAAAAAATCACTCTACTAACAAGATACCCACTACATACAAATTCCTGGTTTATATTGGATTCTGCTTTATAACGGTGTTGATCTTGCTCTTATAGTTAAAGATACAAAGTCAGTATTTACCACAGTCTGTTGATTTCATGAATGTAATTGATGCTATTGCTAACGTACTAGTGTAACAAGTGTGTCATACAGGTTATAACCAGTTGCACTTTCTCATATGGTAATACAACCATGTTCATGGCAGCACAATGTGTAGTAGCTAAATCTTGGAAACAACCTAAATGCCCAACAGCTATTGAACGGCTAAAGAAGATACAGTTTTTCTACACAACAGAGTACTACTCTGCTGTAAAAAGGACAAAGTAGAGACATTTGTAGGTAAATGGATGTACCTTGGGAACATACCCTTAAGTGAAATAAATCAGACACTTATCAGTATACATCGAATTGTTTCTCTGATGTGAGAAACCATAAGTGTAAATAAGGACAAAGTGTGTCCTTGGGAGTCACTGAGGAGCAAAGTTCTAAAGCGAAAGGAAGATGGGACCGGAAGAGATCCCTCGGAACTGGTGAGGACGGCAAGAGAGTTCAGGGGTCCTAAGACTGAGGTCTGTTCTCCTGGGCCACCAGTTTGAGGATGATGGAGCCTGTAGTGAGTCACCTGTGGCGTGGCATCACAGCCGGGAGAGAGATTCTGAGACCTCTATTATCTATGCTTAGTGTGCATGAAGAATATAATAAATATTTTGAAACTCTCAGAAAAGCTCTATTTTACAAGAAAGTATTTGTTAAATTTCTGGCTTCTTTCCCTATATTTAGTCAATCCAAATCTCAATCTGATTCCCTTCTCTCAGGTGAATGACATGCCATCTTCTGCCACTAAAGCCACTTGTGGAGCCATTCTTACAGCGGGAAAAACACTCGCGATCGCTCTGTAACTGAGCAAACACTGAATCTCGAACGATGGCTTTCCTCTCTCTATTCTGGATGGCCCCATAGCGATGTCACTTGACCATTTGCAAGTGTTCTGTCTAGGTTATATTGTTTTCTTATATAAATGCTATAATCCTTGCACTCTTGCAGTGGAATGTGGCCCCACAGGGAGGGCTGCACGGGGAAGGAATTGCTATAGATTTTCTGTTTCTTTTCATACTGTGATGGCTTCTGTTACTTAGCTTTCTAGCACTGTATCAAATGCATGACACTTAGAGAAAGATTATTTCAGTTCACAGTTTTGGAGGATCCAATCCATGCCTGACTGGCCCTGTTGCTTTTGGTGTGTGACAAGGCTGCACACCATGGCACAATTGCATGGCAGAGCACGGACGCTTACCTCTGAGCCAGGGAATAAAAGAGAGCAAGAAGAAGGAGGTGGGGTCCCTCAGTCTCCTTCAAGGGCAAGACCCAAATTATTCGTAAACCTCCAATTAGTCCCTACTTCTTAAAGTTTCTACTTCCTCACTATAGTGCCAAGCTAAGGACCAAGCCATGGGCCTTTGGGGGACACTTATACATATCCGCCTCTGAAATATTATTTCTTTACTATCAAGTGAAACAAATTTTTCTCTGTCCTCTCTCACCATAGGTGTTCTTCTTATGCAAGTTCCAAAATATAATTTGTTGTCGTGTTTACCTCCCACATATATTTCTATATCTGCTCTTGTCTGTCCATTCTTTTAACTATATGCAATAACTATGTTAAGATGGATTATTAGGTCATCCAAGTGGAAATCTCTAGCAGATGTATTAGAGGTTTGATAGGGAGAGAAAGAGGAATGGAGGGTAGAAGGGAGGGTGGGAGTGGGGAGAGAGAGATCACATGGAATAGATTTTTGTGAGAGGAGCTCTTGTTATAGTAGAAATATAAAATTTTTCGTCCCATCAGAACAGTTATTCTACATGGAATAGTAAGTTAAAATACTTGGTAAAAGTCTCCTCATTGTTTGATAATAAAAACAGTTTGTGATAGAGAACCATGGAGTCTAAATTCACTTGAAGTTATTCAAAGCAAGCATGGGATATTAGTCTTTTGTGTCTACATCTGTTTGTTTGGGGTGTGTATCATTTTCTGTTTGGTGTGTGCTTGTATATTTCCTTTTTCCCTTCATATCTCCTGAGTTTTCTCGAGGCCCACTTCTTCTTTTTCACTTTACCTTTTATTTTGCATTGCTTTCTTTTTCTATGTTGTTTATTTTTATTGTTTTCTGAACATTTTTAAATGATTTTTCCTATTCTTTTCATTTGGAGGCTTAGGTATGTCTTTTCTGTTACATTGTCTCCTAAATCTAATTCTTTTTAATTTCTTTTACACTCTTTGTTCTACCTGCTCATTAAATTTCTTGCTGAACTTTTTCATTTCTTTGTGTTTCACCACTTTAAAATGAGAAAATGAAACTAAGGCACTCTTGCGCCACTCTCCAGTATGTAATTCAGGGTACCGGAATTCTCTTGAATTCAAGAAGAACAGTGGCTTTAACTGACAGTTCTTTAGGTATTGAAAGCAGGAAGAGGTTTACTATAGAAAATTAATACGGGACAGCATCCTCGCAAGGATGTGCCATTCCCCCCCCCCCCGAAACCGCGGCTAAAGATCACCAAGGTTAGTCACAGTCAGGCCCAGTGTACAGGGCCCTGTGATGATAAAACTCCCCAGAACAGATCTCATTGGTGGCTCAGCCCAGATCCTTCCCACAAGGATGGTGACAAATGCGTTGGGCCTAGACCCAGCCATTTCAGAAGCACACGAAGGGAGGTAGGGATGGTTGGGAGGACAGACTTAAGAGGGAATGCAGCTCCGTTGCTGCTTCTGTGTGAAGGGGAGCTTGCTGCCTAGGTTAGCAGGAGCCTGGCGGTCACACCAGAGGATTTCTCTAACCCCTCTACTCCTGCTCTTCACAGGGCAGCCTCAGGTCGCTGGGTCAGGCCTGCTTAAATTTGGCCATTTCCTGTGGCAAGATCCTCTTAGAAATCAATTCCAGGTATGAAAATCACCTTCGCAACTTTGTAAAAGCACACTATAGTCACAATAGCTTTCAATCCATTTTTCTCTTGATTATTTAAACTTACAGATCTTCATACCAAGATCAGAGTCTTATTTTTTTTCCCCCTGGAAACCACTACTCTTTTTAAAATTTTTTTTATTTTTTATTTTTACCAAGAACATGTATTGGTACATTGTATACATAATGGTCATAATCAGCATGGTTATTTTGTACCTGTACATGATACATTTTGGTACTACTCTTTAAATACACTTTCTGCCTGATAACGTGAAGAAATTTGACAGTGACTCCGTTTTGTGACCCAGACTCTCTCTTGTGTTGTATTTACTGCTCTGTGATCTGTCTCATGTGGCAAACAGAAGTTATTCACTGAGGATTTTATAAATGAAACTATTTCGTTAAACAATTATATAGTCTTAGCTGGCTTATGCTGAATCAGTGAGCTATAGAAATAAATTTATCCTCCACTCATATTCTTGACAAGCAACCTGTAAAGCTGCTGTAGCTTGAATGTTACACAGATAGTCCATCTGTTAAAGGTTTGAACTCCACAGTGGTGCTATTGTAGGGGGTGGAAACTGTAAAAGGTAGTATTGATTAAAAGATATTCTTTGTTATTCAATAGCAGATATAAATTGAGATTAAAGATTCAAGCTTGTTTCTTTGAGTTACCTGTTTATTGCTAACTTTCCTAAGATTGCCTTAAAAAATTCCTCACCAATTCTAGTGAATGAGATGCTTACAGAGAGAGCATTGGGCACACCTTAGGATCTTAGACAGTGTCATGGTGGCAGTCAGCCTGTGTGCTTGGCGTGAGAAATACCGAACTTTCAGAGTTCGAGAGAAAACGTTTTGTACACATAGCAGATAGACACTGAACATGAGTGCTCCTGGAGATGAAATGTAAAAAGTTGGGATATGGCAAACTCATTGCCCACATCACCATCCTGTTGATTGTTCTGATGGTCTCCTCAGAGAAGGTTTAGAAGGGATTGGGATCAGTGTGTCCTGCTGGGGTACACTTACTCTGGGAAGAGTGACTTTAATCGTGAGCCAGCTTTTTTGGTATGGTGCTCTTCAGAAATGGGGGGAATGGATTGCTGTACAGTCTTGGGAAAATGTTAGATTGGTCTGTGTAACAGGCTAAGAATGTGAAAATAGTGCTTCAAATGAAGTTCCCCTTGTGGGCAAACACCTGCTCTTCTGCAAGGTGACAGTTTTCACACTCTGTTGCCAGAATTGCTACCAAGGGAGCGTGTTATGGTGACGTTCAGAGCATCTGCTGCCGGATACTCTGTTTAGCTTAGTAGACAACATAGCTTCCTTATTGACCTATGTGACAGAGGAAACGGTACCACTGTCCACGGGACACACATTCCTAAAATAAATAAGCACGCTAAGACAGGGCATGCCGGAACATCCGGGAAAGGACCTGGAATCTCTCCTACATCTAAACTGAGGCAGTTTCTCTGTGTCCTTTGCCTTACCAGAGGGCCCAGTTTAAATTCAGTCTTTCATACTGCTCACAAGTCCTAACACCAGCACCCTCCCATGTCCATAATACCTTTGTTCCCAGGGTTAGGTAAAATGGGCCCATGGAAATGACTAATGGTCCTTGTAGGGCTTCTCATCCAATCAGACATGTCCAGTTTCCTGCCTCCTCCAGGACAGCTAGAGCTGAGGACAGCCAAGCAGCCGGCACTACATCAGCCTCTGCCAGACCCCAGTACTTATTACACACTGAACCCGAGAGGCCTGCACTGCAGAACTCCACTCTCAGAGCCCTTTATGCCTTGTCCGCTGGCTTGTATATCATCTCAAATAGCAGAGAAAAGGCTGTTGTTATTCATAAGAGAGGTTCTGAGAGAGTGCGGGGTGGGGGAAGGGGAGAAGGTAGAGAAGGGGAGACTTGAAGGGGAGAATTGACTGATAAATCTGGGCATGGTAAGGCAAACAGGATTCCAATGTTGTGTGGATTCAAGAGTCACTTGTAAAGTGAACATTCCCCTGTGCATTCATGTGGTTTGTTCTAGTCACAAACAAGGGTGAATTGTGTCCAAGCAAGCCAAACTAGATACTCATTTACTGTTGCTGGTTAGTTGCAAACAATACTGTTATGGCTTATGTCTCTATGTTCCTCAAAGACTTGTGTGCTTATAGGTGGAACTTTAGGGAGATGACTGGATCATGGGTGTGTGATACTGGATCACAGGGGTGTGATAACTGAATTAGTCCATCGATTGGTTTAGCATAGTGGGTGATGGGCTTAGCAAAGCACCAACTGATAGGCTTGTAGCCTGGATGGAATATAAAGGTGAAGAAGGAAGATAAGTGCATTGCTTCCTGTCTGCCTTGCCACAGACTGTTTCTCCTCTGCTATCCCCCTGTGCCGTGCCACCCTGCCTTAGAGACAGCTGACTATTGACTGAAACCTCTATAAATTGTGAGCTAAAATAAACTTTTCCTCCTTTAGATTGTGAGATCAGATGTTTGGTCCCAGAAACCAAAAAAAGTTACTAAGACATATATTGATTTCATTTCTAAATTCCAGGGTCTTATCATCTGACCCAAACCCTCCTGTCTTCTTGTCTCTTTCGTTTTTGCTGAATCATTAGTGATTCATTTATTTTGTTTTGATGGTGTACCATGCTCTTCACAAAATACTTTATTCACTGTACCCAGTAGATGAAAGTAAGACACTTAAAGCTGTTGCTCTTCATTTATTTCTAAATTCTGCTATAGTTGTAAAAAACAAACATGAATTAAAGATTATTTTGGAGGAAAGATAAAAGGTAGAATATATAAAGTCTTGTGTATGCCTCTCTGAGAGAGCGTTAAAGAAAGAATGGAAACCTCTTGGTTCCCACAGGTGCTTCCTGAGGGAAGTCCTAGTCCTTCTTACCCTGGCTATACTCTTAACAGGTCACATCAGCATCATCTCTATGACTACAGTCCTAGTTTCTTCCTTCTGGTACTGACAAGCCCAAAATGCTGGCTTGTTCCTTAACAGAAACATCATCAAGCTGGATTTTTCCATGTCCAGTTGTGGCATTTCCAAAACTAGGTATAATGAGAAAAAATAGATATCCTGTTGTTTGCACACAGCAATTACTTGCAGCCAGGTTTCCACCATCATGACACATCGTCCCCCACTCAGCCCGGGATGCCACCTCAGCTGTCCCAGAGCAGTAACTGTTTCCATCAGTGAGCCTTGTCTGCAGAATTATTGCACCCACAAGAGAGAGCCATACCTTAGAGGGATCAAAGTTTAAAGAAGGCAGAAAAATTAGAAGTAAATGAGATGGATGATAATAATCTAGTTTGAGTGTTGCTATTAGAACTTGTAGGTGAGGGAAAAGAAAATGGAGTGAAAATTTTTATTTCCACCATACAAAACCGAAGATGAAATTACAGAACAGTGTTGTTCTGCACCATACAGTGAAAACAGAGTGGAAAGGGACTTTTCTTTCAGATGCTATTCTCACCAAAATAAACCACAGAAAAGGGAATATTTGCTTGTGTGCAGGCAGAAAGTCATGAAAGTTCCCTGGCTAGCCAGTTTAAAAGTAACTTAAAACTGAGGATGATACAGGTTGAGCACCCTAATTCAAAATCCAATTTGGTCCAAAATCTGAAACATTTTACTCCAACATGATACCACGAGTGAAAATTCTATACCTGACCTCATATGATAGGTCACAATCAAAAGGCGGGTTTATTAATAATAAAATTACCATTGGTCTATTTGTGTAAGAAAATATCTGTACAACCATTTCAATGATCTACTAAAATAAACTGATAAAGTTCAAGGCCTCTTCATGATAAGCACTTTTTGCAAACTAAGAATAAGAAGAAACTCCCTCCCACTAAGTAACGTCAAATAAAATCAAACAGGTAAGAATCTTGAAATAGAAATCATTAGAAGCATTAATTTTAAATCAAGAGGAAAAGTTGTCTACTATAGATTTCTAAAAAAAAGAGAAATTGAATGATTTCTGTTTTTGATATTTTACTCTGAGATATATGTCTAATACACTTTTTAGGTATAATCAGAAAGGTGGACAATGGAGATGGCTGGCTCTCTCTGGAAGACTGTCTGTATGATCACTTGACATTGGGCAGCCTCCAGGTAAGAACAAAAAACTACCAAGAGATTGAAGCATGTATGACCAAAGCATGAGCTTGTGGAAAGGACAGTTGTAAATGGCTGGCTGTGAGACCTGTCTGCAGGTGTGCTGGAAACTGCCAGCAGGAATGAGTGATTAGAGACCCCTGTTTATTTCTAGTTTATATTACTATAACATTTACGTCTTTGGTTGTACTTTTCTGTTGAGTGTTTAAGACCAAGTTAAAGTGAGACCAGTATTAATCAAAATTAGCCTTTTGCCAAACATCAACATCAGTCAAGACTCTCCAGGGGTTACTTGTGGGACCATACGTAGAGTCTGTTAGCTCCTCTGTCAGTGTCCACCATCGGGAAGGGTCAGTCTTGGTTGACTATGTGGTTTCCCATAGAAGCAGGAGAGAGGTTTTGTCTCTCGATGACCCTCCTTTCTAGCACATTGTATAGTGGTTGATTCTTATCCTCTGGGGTCTGACAATCTCCTTGCTCAGGAGGTTGGGTAAAGTAGCAGGATTCTGTAGAAAAGGGTCCCCTCCTGCCCTGGGTCCTTGTTGACTTTGGAGGGCCAGGGACAAAATATTGTCTGTCTTCTTAGCCCAATTGGTTTTTTTAGCTCTGGTCTTTAAACCTCAGTTGCTGAACATCCAGAAGGATTACTTACACTGGCATTGTAATGGGAGCAGTAGATTTAACTTTATGATCTTATCTAGATATCAGACACTTTGAAATAGATAACATGACCAGGGAACTGTTGTTTTTTAGCAATTATTTTTGTCTTAGAAGTTGAATCACTATAGCATGTTAACAGACAACAGTTATAAAGTTGCACAGAGAAAAATGGAGATTGGGGACAACATAGCATTTTGGCATAACAATTATGATGATATTATTATATTAAAACCATTAAGATTTGTTATTGTCTCTGAAACATGTTTAAGTGTTCAACTTAGTACAGAAAAACCTTCTAGACAGTCCTAGTCATCTTTATCTAATTAACAAGATACTAAATGACTAAAGAAACCTTTACTCAATTTTATCATTTTTAATAGAATGTCATTTAAAAAGAATGAATCTGTCTACAGTAATAATGGATGTCGTAAACCAGGTTGGAACTGTCCAAAGAGGCAGATCTGCCCTGTTTTTTTGTCATTGACCTATCTAGGTATCTTTGCTACTTGAGTAAAGAAAAGAAAAAAAAAAAAAGAAAACAAAACCTCGTGTCCAGTATTAATCTCAGAAATGAGAGTTAACACCTTTGTCTGAAAGCACCAGTTAGGCTGAGAAAAGAGTTAGGCTAGTGTTGTTTGTGCCACTTGAATTTTATTTTTTATTTTAAACCAAGAACACGTACTGGTACATTCTACATACAATGGTCACATTCATTACATTTATTCTGTACCTATACATGATGC
>PVJO010030674.1:0-15221 GCA_004026905.1 Hystrix cristata | reverse complement strand
CCTGTGATGAATGTTATCATTATGTTTATCTAAAATGCACCACTAGAATAAAAAAAAAAGACAATTCCATAATGTTTTCGCAAGACAATCCCATCATGTTATATGTTTTCCAAAAACTGGTGGATGCCTGGAATGAACATACGGCCCTGTGAGCAATGGACTGCTGGAGTCTCCCAGCTCTGGGCTTATCTATAAAAAGACCCTTTGGTCCCCCGGGGCTCTTTCCCAGCAGCACCTGCCCACACTTTGGTGCTGACATCTCTGAAGGGCTCAGTTACTCTGTAATGATTCCACTCCCAGCTACATGATCTGTATTTGGGGTCAGTCACCATGCTCTGAACAAGCCAAAGCTTCCCCCACCCAGCCATCCTGGTCCCCAACACCCACCCAGGCATCGCCCTCTACTCCTCTTCTCCTTACCCGCCATGTCCAGCTATAGCCAACTTACAACTCATGACTTCTTGCCTGGCCTGCGGAGACAGCTTTCTGGCCTGCCCTCTACTTCCCAACAATCGTTCACACTCTAGGGAGTCTGGACCAAGTCTCTGTCTTGCTGGAAATCTACCTGAGAAGGGCGAACCTCTAGGCTCCAGAATAAAGCCCAAACATTCAAATATCCTCCCACCCCAGTGACTCTCGCTTTGAGCTCCAGCCACACACAAGACTTCTACATCCCAGGACACAGCAAGTGCACTGTGCATCCTGCCTCTGCACATTCCGCTCCTGACCTGGAAGGCCCTTTCCTGTTGCCCTGCCTGACAAAATATCACCAATCCTATAAACCCACCCAACTGTCCCCTGTCCTCCACCTCTCCAGCTCCCTGTCTCTCTGCAGCACGGATACATGCCTGCCACTGCCCTGGACACACCACACTGAAATCATCTTCCGACGTTAAACATCTCCACATCAGAAGGCAAGCTCCCTGCAAGCTGGGATAGGGACCTTTTCATCTCAGTACCTCCAGCAACACTGCGCCGTGTCTGGTACACAGGACGCATCAGGACGCAGAATGAGGACTGGCAGACCATGGCTTGCTTCCTGTTATGGTAGGTGAGGTTCACCAGGTCATGGCCACAACCACGCATGCGCTACACGGTGTCGGTGGCCGCTTCCATATTGTATGACAGAGCTGAATAGTTGTGCCAGAGATGACAGCTTACAAAGCCAAAAATATTTTCAGGCCCTTTACAGAAAAATGTTGCTGACCTCCCAGCAAAGAAGCCTTACAGATGATGTAGTTGGTAAATTACACTTTAATTTCTCAGTAGGGAACCATGAAAGGACACATACAAGCCTAAACATTTCTTTATAACATAAAATACTTCACCCCTCACTTAATTGCCAGATAGTTTAATGCGGGACCAAGCTCTTCCCTTTGACCATGGGCTTGCTCTCTACATTGTTTGTCTTATATAAATCATAACCAGAATTCCATTTACCATTTCTAATTTTGCTAGCAGTCACCTGGGCAACAAATATTTATTGAGCACCTACTATGTGCCAGGTACTAAGAATGTGTGCCTACTTCTCTCTGCCCCCATGGAACTTATCCTGTGGGAAGCAGGCGTCTCTTTCATGGACACCTAATATTTAGGAAGCAATCCTTTGTAGAGATTCTCCTTCATGGCGTTGTTCCGAAGCATCCAATTGAGTTTCCATAGCTGTAACCATATTTCCTCTCACATTCATATTTCATCAGTTTATGTGATGTTTAATTTAAATCACATAATTACAATAACAAGTATGACTGACATGGAAAGAGCTGGCAACAAACTCAGCTGATTCTCAGAAAGTGTAAGACTCAGCTGGAGGGAGCAGAAGTGCACAGCAGCGTGTGTGGGGTGCTGCAGTCAGTGGGTGCTCTGAGGCCAAGGGAGCACTGGCTCATTCAGGGAGCTACCCTGGTGGAGAGGCGTCAAGGGAACTTTCATTGCGCATGCTTCACGAATGAATGAATGAACGCTTCATGAATGAGTTAATACTTCGTGAATGAATGAATGAATGCACGCATTAACGAATGAGCAACGGTTCTTGTTTCCAGTGATGGGCATCTTTTCTAATTATACCTCTTCTGCAATCAGGAGAGCGAGAACCAGATCACCCACAAATCTTAGATTTGAGAATGACTTCAGAGTCTTCTAGGCCCAATGTCTAGCTAATGACTGAACCCCAACAATCATTGTGCGTTTGGAATGTTTCCAGTAATCAGGAACTCACCTCCTTGCCAAATTCCCCCTGTCCACCTGCATCTGCTCCCACCCTTCATCATTCCTTCATTGTTCCTTCCTCGGTATCTTGTAGAGTGTTTGACACAAGCAAAAGGTTCAACAGATACGGCTCAGTGGAAGAAGAAATGATTGACTGCGTGTGTGAGTGAATGAGATCCTGCTGGTGAAAGCAGGGGGATGTGTGGGGCAGAGTGGAGGAAGAGGCAGCGAGCAAGTGAACCAAGGAACAGTAGGGGGCCAGAGAGGCCGTGCTGGGTGTGTGTTGGTCTCCCGGGGCGCTGCCCACACATATGTCCCCACCACACCAGTCCCTCGGCCTGGCGCCACACTCCCTATTCACTTAGCAGCTGCTGGCTTCTTCCAGGGGACTCCTCCGATGCAGGCCTACCCCCAGCACAACAACGGTGGGCTCTGGTAATCAATGTGGGCAAATGTTCCCTTTCCCCAGAAGCAATGCAATAAACTCAACAAATGATCAGAGCTCTTTCCTGCTCAGCTAATTGGGAGCTCCAGGGAGCCCACACAAACCACATCAGGTAAATGTTTTTCCTCCAGAAGCATGGCTCTCTGGAGGACATGTGTCTGGGCCCAGAAGCACTGAGGGGCAGGACTCTGTGCTATGACTGCTTGAGGGAGGACAGCTTTGTCACAGACATCCTGGGTCTTACAGGCTGGGGGTGACACACTGAGAAGGTCCCGAGGGCTGCTTGTCCACTTTCTTCTATGCTCAGCCGGTAGGGCTGATGGTAGATATTTCCTGTCTGTGTGGATTGGATGCACCTGAGATGTTGAAGTGACAGAATGAGGCTGGGTCTAAAGATGGTGCAGAGCACTAAACTCTGGACCAGGTAGCTTGTGGTGGCCCCCAGCAACCTTCAGGGCTGCCCTACTCTCTCATTTGCTATCTCCAAATCAGGCAGTTCTACCTTTATCTGAGCACCAGACTCCTCTGAAGACTAGTCTTCCTCTCTCAACCCACCACTCCCTAAAGGGGCAGTGAAATGCATCACGTGACCCTTAGACCACAGCTGATTGGATCAGGGTAGCCAAGTGATCCAAGCTGGGCCAATCAGAATATTCTACCAGGAAGGTCTCTGAGGCCCCTGGTTTGAGGTCACTTGATTGAGAGAGGGGCTGTACGAAGGTATGATGAGGAGGCGGCTGTGTACCTGGCTTTCCCAGGGGGATTTGGGAAAGGGTGTCCCAGCCTCACCTCTGTCATTCCTGTTGTTGCCTCCCCATCTCAGCCTATCCCACTTCTACGAGGCTCTGCATTCCTGTACATTCTTCTACCTCCAGGCTCTGCTCCAGCCTGACAGGGTCAGACTCTCAGAGCAGTCTCCATCTGTGAGGCTTTGAGTGGGCTCTGCCCTCTCCCCAGCCAAGCTTCTGTGACTGCAGGTTAGACATGAGGTTGAGGGTAGTAGCCCCCAGGCCCCAGGATGTTCAAGCATCCTCAGTGAGGGGTGGCCAGGGCAGGGTGCAGGTCTTCAGAGCCTGGTGACCACAGTACTCTCGCATCCTACGTGGTCCTCTCTGCCGCCTGGCTCAGGTCTCTGCCCAAGTGGAGAGGCTGCCTGGCTGGTTCATCACCTGCCTTATTCCCCTATATGATGGTGACAGATTTGAGAAGGTTAAGAGTTAAGGGCTGTGTCTCAGAACCAGACAGCGGAATCCAGGGTCCAGTCTTCACTACGCATGTGGATGTGGACATGTGACATAACTTCTCCGAGCCATAATTTCCCCCTCTGTGCAACAGATTCCCCTGAACAGCTGCAGCCCTGTGTGTAATATGTCAGGGATTATGCCTGACACACAGTAGGTGCCTCACAAATGTAGGCTATTTTGCTCCCTTGTTTAGCTGCGAGAAGAGGGGTGGGATCTTATCAATGCCTTGTACCCTACTCGGAGGACACAAGGGTCTTAGCGGACCCCAGAACAGCCAGTGTAGGTTTTCCAAGGGAAGCCAGAATGACTCAGAGAAGGAACCTGCCCTGCCAGGGAGGGTGGCACTGCCTGCCTTGCAGAGGCCTCCAGAGATCACACCAGGATGACACTTCTCACGCAGAGGAAGTGTTTACAGATGGCTTATCGAGAAGCCGCCCACATCAGTGTTTGCCTGCCACTCGACCGCCATCCTGCATCTGAGCACCATCCAGGCTCTGACCTTCTTCAGAAGGCAGCCCTGAAGCCTTGCTGAGTGACTGAGCCTCCTGGGTGGCTGCTGAGTGGTGGGCTAAACACCCCTTGCACACTAGAGTCAGTGAGGTTCCCTGGAGTTAGGTAGAAAGCTAGGTTCTGATCCTGCCTCCACCATTCACTGACCGTGTGACCTTGCAGAGCTGGCTTCACACTCTGTACCACAGCCACACAGTGCGATTGTGAGGGTGACAGGTGATGCAGCTCCCACTCAAGACAAAGTGGCTACCCCTCTTGGTCATGTCATGTCTCTAGGCAGCAAGGGAGTTTTGCGGGCAAAGAGACTAACATTAACTGTAGAAGTAATTTGGGGTGGAGACTCAACGCCTGGGCCCTGGAAGGACCCTGTCTGGCAATTCTCAGCTCTAAACTTATTAGCTGGCTCGCTTTGGATAAGTAAAATGAACTTGCTTTTGGCCTCAGTTTCTCCATGTATTTAATAACAAAACAACAGCACCTACTTTATAGAGCAAATTAGTAAGAGGTTAAATGAGATGATGTGCACAAATGCTCTCAGCACAGTGCCTGGTGCAGAACGAGTGCCCCAAACACACTCACCAGCACTACAAGGGCCTGTGTAGGACAGTGTCGTGCACACTGTATCTGAATAGCAAGTCAGGAGTCCAGTCGTCAATATGGTGGCACTAAAATAGACCTAGGAGGGGCTGGGGATTTAGCTTAGCGGTTAGAGGGCTTGCTTTGTAAGCACAAGGCCCTGAGTTCGATCTCCAGCACCAAAAATAAATAAATAAAAAATAAAAAAATAAAAAAAATTAAAATAGACCTAGGAGAGGAGGGGGATGTGAAAGAGAGACCCAAAAAGTTAGGGGGAAGGAGCGCTCCCGACTTCTTGCACTACGTGCCTCCATCACACCTGGGTTAATGTATTGTACTTTCAAGTGACAGAAATTCAAATTAAATAAGCTTATACTACAGAACAAATTATTGGGTGCTGTAGCCGAATCATAGAAAGATCAGGCTGTGGCTATCCTGAGGGATGCCTAGAACCAAGAATTCAAATGTCCCAAGTCCCCCTCTCTGTCTCTACCTCTGTCTACTGGTCTCATTCTATTTCAAATGGTGCCTGTTGGAGGCTGGAATTGTGCCCACCTGTAGTTACCTTCTCATTTTCTCACCAGAGAAAACAGGAAGATCAGTGCCCTTGCTTCTAATGTAAAAAGGGTATGGAGGGAGGTCTCTGATTAGGTCAGCTAGGGAATGGACCTATTCATAGGGTCAAGGCCATAACTGGTTTGGGGACAGTTCTGCAAAAGAAGGAATGTGCTCAAAAGACAAAAGAACAGGCGGGTATTAGGAAGATAAGACAAATGATATCCATTGTGCTTGGCAGAAAGTCAGGAGATTAGACTGAATGATCAGGCCGCTCTGCAACTGGTGGGGTAGTGACATAAAGCTGCGGGGTTGTCGCCCCAGAGTGGGTCTTGCTGTAGATCTGTTCCATATCTTGCCACAGGTAACCAGGTTTCCCTGCCCCTAACTGTGAAGATCCCACTCTTGTGTCTGATCATCTGTCCCATTTCCTGTCCACCTGTCCACTAGACTGTTGGTCTGGGGGCTCTGGACAGCCTCTGCCCTCGTGAGTGGACCCATGGTCTGTGTACACCTGCATGTGCAGGTGAAGCTCTGGGGTTCATCCAGGTCTGTCTACCTGCTGGCCCCACAGCCTCCTGTGACCAGGAGACAAACTGACCAGATACATCTGGAATGAAGACCAACCCAGATGGGAAAAGACTCACTCGAATCCCTCTAAATGCTGAGATGTAGACAATTTGTTTTCCTACCACTTGCCCATTTCCTGAAGTACTTGGCCTTGATCCTACCTGATTTCTTTTTATCCCTGACCTCAACCAAGGGAGGTCCCAGACTACAAGTAGAGATCAAACACATGGACTGAGGAGCCAAACAAACTTGAACTTGAAACCCGGCTCTGCCACTCACTGTGGCATGGGTTTGGAAAGTAATCAGATTCTAGGCTGGCAGAGATGATGTGCTTAAGGCAGCAATAGTCAACCTTTTAGAGCTTTCAATGATAACAAATAGCCAGCTGTGGCATGCGCGCCATAGGTTTGCCACCACTGGCAAAGTTTCGTTGACATTCTAATCGAAATATCATTCTATCATCTGATTATCAGTTCCCAGCACAAGGTGAGTGCCAAAGACCCCAAGTCTGGCTGGTTATGGCCTTTCCCTGCCCCCATTTTATGACCTTTTACAGGCAGAAATCCAGGCGAGTTCAGATGTATTCCTAAGACACAGCCACCCCTCAAATACTGGTCATCACTGGCCATCAACGAAACAGTCACACTACTCCAGCAACTCTACAGCTATTTATTGAGATGTGTGTGAGTGAATGAGCTGAAAGAATATAAGAGTGAATTAACTGGTAAGTGAATGAGTGAATTAGTGACTTAATGAGTCAGCAAGGGAGTGAAGAAGAGTGTGTGAAATTGAGTAGATCATGCTCTGTGCTCCTCATCTAATCCAATAAGTGGTGGTGTAGATTTTTCATCTTTATTAACACCAACAGGGATTAAGAATACCGCAGGAGGGGCTGGGGATTTAGCTCAAGCGGTAAAGCACTTGCCTTGCAGGCCCTGAGTTTGATCCCCAGCACCAAACAAACAAACAAACAAAAGCAAAACAAAACAAACTGCAGGAAAAACAATAGACCACCAGCTGGATGAGAAAGACCCTGTGTTTATTGCCTATGACTGCTTTAAAAAATTACTACAAAGTTAGTAGCTTAACCCATATTGTCTTACAGCTCTGGAGGTGAGAAGTTCAAAATGGATTTCACTGAGCCAAGGTCAAGGTGCCAGCTGCGCTGTCCCCGCTCTGGTAACTTTAGGGGAGCATCCTTTTGCTTGCCTCTTTCGAGCTCTCATTGGCTGCCTTCATTTCTTGGCTTGTGGTCTCTTTCTCGGTCTCAAAGCCAGCAGCAGAGCATCATCACATCTCTCTGACTCTGATCCTCTGCTTTTGTCATCATACCATCTGTGACTCTGACACTTTCGTCCTCTCCATTCTGAGGACCAGATTATTACATCAGGATCCCCTTGTATAATCCAGGATAACCGCCCCCATCTTAGCATCCTCACTGTGATCTTACCTACAATGTTCCTTTTGCCCACTGAGGCCACGTATTCACAGGTTTCTGAGCTAGAATGTCAACGTCACTGGAGAAGCATTGTTCTACCTGCCACAGAACTTGCTGGGAGGCTAAATCCAACAGAGGGAGTCTCACCCCACAGAGGGAAGGGCGGAGAGGGCGGGACGGAGGAGGCGCCAAAACATTCACTACACATCTGTACCACTATTTGGGCTCTTATTGTTATTGCGGCCTGAGCACCAGGAGTTCTGGAAGTGTAGGTGATTCTGGCACTCCCCTAAATTGGAGCAATCCTTTGCCAGAGATATGCAAAGGGCAAAGGCTGCTACAGTTGGGAAAATCTGTCCCTAACTTTCCTGGGGGTGACAGATCAAAAGCAGAGTGTTTTGATGCTGGAGGCACATTACCATCTGAGAGATTAAAAAAAAAAAACAACAAAAAAACAAACCCTTTGTATTTTGAAATAAGAATTGAGTTGGAAAGATGGTGCATAAATTTTATGGATACCCCTTACCCAGCTTTGTCAAGGTTAGTGTCTTTCACAACTGAGGAACAAAACTAAGAAATCAACCTTGGCACAGCACTGCTAACTGCGTGTGGGGCCTTATTCAGTTTCCCAGTTTTCTACTTTTTGTTTTTGTTCCACTATCCAATTTAGCATCTCTCAGTTGAATTTAGTTGTCACACCTTAGTCTCCTCCAGTTTATGTTAGGTTCTCAGTCTTTTCTTCTTTTCTCAAAACCTTAACGAAGGGATCAGGTGTTTAACCTTGAGTTTGGTTGTCTATTGCTTTCTCAGGATTTGACAGGGGTATGAATTTCAGAGAAGAGTGAGATGCTCCTATTATAGCATCACAGAAAGGAGGTGTGGTATCAGTGTGACCCAGTATGCTGCTGCCCACTGGGAAGCTTGGCTGAGGTGGTCCCCACCAGCTTCCTCTACTCTAAAGATACTCTGCCCTTTTCCTGTCTCTATGTCCATCCCACACTGTAGAAAGGGGGTGGGGCCAGCTGCTTTCCCTCCCATCACTTCAGTAGGGCTAATCCTCATGGCTCGATCATCCCCCAACCTTGATCATGGTTGTAAACTCTAGTTCACCCAGTAATACAAGGCAAAGCTAAAAGAAACAGGTGCTTATGGTCTCCAAGGGGACTTGTGTAGACAAGTTTTTCAGATCAGGCCCCTCAATGTGACCCATTAGCAGGTCGTGAGATCAGCCTGTGGGTTGTACCATAAATGACAAAATAGAGACTACAACAGAAAATGACTCAGGTAATAAGTATAGATTCATAAAACTGATTGCTTTGGTGATCTTTCTAAGCTTAGCTACCTTTATCTTTACACTGGGAGTAAAAATACCCCAACAGTGTTGTCATGAGGAATAAATGAATTGATATACGCAACGTGCTTGGAACAGGCTGGCACATGTTTATCATTAGATAAATATTAACTACATGTATGTATGTAAATGTAAATGAGTTACGATATAAAGTATATTTTTAACTATAGACAGCAATCAACATGTTTAAAAACACTAAATTCATCTCTAGACCAGAAGTCAGCAAATTTATGACCTGTGGACTATGGTTTGTTTTGTAAATAAAGTTTTATTGGCAGAAAGCCACACTCCTTTGTTTAGGCATTGTCTACGGCTGATTCTGAGCTACGACAGCAGAGCTGAGTACTTGGAACAGAAACTCTATGGCCCACAAAACCTAAAATATGTACTATCTGATCCTTTAGAACCATACCCCTGCCTAGTGGTCATGTCTCTATGCAGGATATTAGATGTCTCTTCCCAAGTCGTGTGTCTTACAGTGCCTGAGCCCTAGCGGGCACTGCCTCTGCAGACTGCCCTGGTCTGTGTGGCTGAGGCACTTGGGCCTCCCCAGAATAATCTGTTACCCCGTTGGCAAAAACCCCTGACCCCACTACCCCAGACTTCTACTGGCATCTGGTACCTCACAGGGAATGTCCTCTGGAGGGGGTTCCTTGGAAATGCTCACTTTATGAGAAACCACAGGCTCACAGGAGAATATGGTTTAGGTAGCACAGACTGTGGAGCTAGAATTCAGGACTAGGGACCTTATTGGGTTTCCATCTTTTACAGAAGCCAAAATTTGAAGTCAATCATAGAGCCCCACAAATGGATTTAGAAAAATTCCAAATGCGATCTGGGGTTGGGCAAGCCTGTTTGCCAGGCTCAGCTGCTGGATCCTTGGGCCCCTCCAGGAAACAATGTGTGCGGGCAGAATGGAGCCCGGGTTTAACTGAGTCAGGCCATCAGCTCTCAAAGCCCACACTACTACCTGTTAGTGACTGGTTGATCTTGAACTAGTTATTTTTTGTTGTTGTTGTTACTGAAACTTAATTTTCTAGTCCTATACATTTGGCACTATCATCAACCATGAAGTTGTATTAAATTCATTTCTACATGAGTATATTGCAGGGACCAAAGGTCAACACACAATGTTTTTCTTTTCCCTCCAAATGGAAGACTCGTGGAATATTTGCAACTATTTTCATAAAACTCTAGAAGCCAACTCATCTGAGTGTATCTCTTAGAGGTTAGTACTCCAACCCTAAGAAATGGGGATCCTTCACAGGAGAGAGGGGAGCCTCCTGATGGGCTAAGAATGCTTTCAATTTCACGGATTCAAGTGTAATTAAGGAACCTTAAGTTTCTCCTCCCTCCTTTCCCTTGAATTTCCTCACAGAAATGAAGGGTTCAGACTCATAGCCCAAGTGCTCCAGTTTTAAATTAGACAACTTTGTCCTGACAGCAGCCAAGTCACAACTGTCATAGCTGATTATTTTTAGAGTTACTACTAAACCTTTGTGTGGCGGGAGCTGCCACTGTTCAAGGCAAACAGAAAGACTTCACATTTTATCCTGACAGCTCTGAGCCAGCCACCTCCTCCTGTTCTTTATTTCTGGCCTGTCTTTGGAAGGGAGGACGGAGCAACCTGACAATCTCATAGTGAGGAGGGCAGACCCTTGTTACAACACCCGAGGGATTTAAAGGGCCCAAAGCTGAGCAAAACCCATAGCCTCCAGGAAGCCAAGAATTAGTCCCAGTGGCAGCAGCTGCTCCATAGCTTTCTTTGGATAAACCATCATCATTCCTGAGCGGTAAAGACAGACCCTGGAGTAATGAACCAATAAGAGCACCCGTATGCAAATGCTTACAGGTGTTGGCCAGGATTGGCTAGCTTGTGGGTGATGTCACAATATCCCTCCTCTGACCCAACAAAGCTACTACCACTGAAAAGGCGGACCTCGGGCTGCAGCTCTCACAGAGAGAACCACTCACTGCCAGCAGAGCACCTTCTAGATTGCTCCTGGAGCGTGGAGACAAACATCTCTGCTGTTCAAGTTATAGAAAACAGAAAAAAGGCAACATGATTTTATGAACATGGGAAAAGAAGTACAGCCAAGGCCCAAGGTGAACGTCTCTTCTTACATCCACTTTTTGTTGAATTACAGAAACAAATGCAAGGAGCAGCAGCCAAATACCTACCTTGGCTTTAAAGAGTTCTCTAGAAAGTGTTCAGAAAAATGGAGGGCCATTTCGAAGCATGAAAAGGCCAAGTACGAAGCCCTGGCCAAGCTTGACAAAGCCCGATACCAGGAAGAAATGATGAATTACGTAGGCAAGAGGAGGAAAAGGAGAAAGCGGGACCCCCAGGCGCCCAGACGGCCTCCATCATCCTTCCTGCTCTTCTGCCAAGACCACTATGCCCAGCTGAAGAGAGAGAACCCCACCTGGTCTGTGGTGCAGGTGGCAAAAGCCACAGGGAAGATGTGGTCGGCAACCACAGAGGCGGAGAAGCAGCCATACGAGCAGAGAGCAGCTATGCTGAGAGCCAAGTACTTTGAGGATATCGAAGCCTACCGTAAACAATGCCGCACCAGGAAGAACCTCCGGAGGTTGGCTAGGAACCAGCGCAGGGGGAAAACCCGAGGCAGGAAAAACTAATGGATCCAGGTTGGAAAAATAAAATGCTGCTGAACCATGTTGCCTGGCCTTGGTCTCATGATGACATCAGGGAAGCCTTCATGGCATTGGTGAAAGGGGTCGCTGGGTGGAGAGGTTGGGGCTGGGGACTGATCTTGGGGAGGCTGGCTTGAGCACACGGGATGGAGCAGGACTGAAGGAGCTGGGAGTCACGGAGGCAGGAACTTCTGGTTCCAAGTGGTTATGCAGGTGGGAGGACCCTCGGTCCGGTTGGGTGAGGAGGGAGGGAGGGCCGCAGCTCAGATCAGGCTCCTGTTTGAGGTCCCAGAAGCTAAGTATGACAAGACACTCATCGGGAACTCATTCCGTAGGCAGGACCACGCCAGCAGAGTCGAGCTGGACCTACAGGGATCAGGAATTTCATTCCAGACAATGAATCTCCTGTTAGGCTCAGCTACCCTTAGTGGGCAAAGATGAAGTCCCAGGGGTGTCCCCCAGTCAGAGTGAAGCTAGGCACTACAGTAATTTGTTAAAAGAAGGCCTCTTGACTGCAGGTCCCAGGTGCACCTCATTGTTATTCTGTGACCAAATATGTAACATCATTGAATTTATGACCACCAGACTCCTGTTAACACTTCCTCTTGGTCACACACAGCACCAAGGCTTGATCAGAGAACAGAATCCCCTTGACCAAGGTGATTGGCTCAGGAATGGTCCAATCAGTGGCTCTCAGGGCTCCTGCAGGAATCCCAGGGGAGGATGCAGCCTGCATTTCCACCTAACAGCCTAGGATCCGCTCTCCTGGGCTTTCCACTCAAGATGAGCCCACAGTTTCATTTTCTACAGAGCTCGATTTGTGTCAATTTTTCTGCTACTTAATAATTTGAGATGAATGGGGTTGTATTGTGTCTGTACCGTATCTGGAATTTTCTGGCAACAAAATACTGGACAGTATTTCATACCAATCAAGATGGATTGAAATGGGATATGGTGAAATGTTTCTTTTTACTTCCTGGCATTAAAAAGACTGAGCCAAAATATGAAACTGATTTTTTTTTTGTTCCCAGTTATGTGTCAACAAACTCCTCCAACCCCATCTCTGACCCTACTTTCCACTCACTATTGCAATTTTTATTTTTCAAAACAAAAATAAAAATATAGCTTGAAAAATCTTTTAGAACTATATGAGTCTTTAGGGATGAGAAGGTGTGCCTGAGAAATTCAGAGTCTGCAATCAGGCCGCTCAGAGAAGATCCCCACTTGCTACAGCCTGTGCTGGGTATTGGGGGGCCTGGACAGGGATCCTGCCCCAAAAGAACTTTTCTTCTGATGACAGAGATGGGCTTGGCATAAATCACAGCACTGCCAGGCACAGTGCTTCAAGTGAACACACAAGATACTGGAGAGGGACTAGAGTCCACCCACCAAGCCCATCACTAAAGTCTCCATGGAAGAAGTGGTCTTGCTTTACCTGGCAACCTGTCTTTATGCTGGCAAAATTCCCATCCCCACTCCCCACAGCTGCTATTCCAACTTGGCTCTGCTTCCCTTCAGCCCATCCTCTGCCTTCTCAGGGGACATCCTCATTTTCTGCTTCATCGAGAAAACAGAGATCATCAGATGGAAGTGTTCAGTTTTCTTTCTCAAAATGCTGTCCATGCCCATCCTTTCCTCCTGGTCTCACATGTCCTGGGAAGCCACACTCCTCCTCTTCCTACCCTTTTCTCCTCCTCCCTCAGGCCTCTGCTCTGCACCATAAGGATGCTGTCTCTTCAGCCTCTGAGCTTGTCCAAGTTCACTTGATGCTGTAATGCGGTGCCTCCACCCCAAACACTGGTAGGTCCATGGGCCAGTCTTCTTTCCTGTGAGCCTCCTCACATTTCTCACCTGGGAAATGGGGATGGTGGCTGACTCATAGATTTTTTCAGTGATTAAATGATATGACACATTGCAAAAAAGGTATTTGGCACAGTCCTGAACACCCAATATGTGCTATGGTGGACACCCTCTAGCTATTCCTTGATCCACTCCTCCTGGTGTTGACGCTCTTGTATAATCCCCGCCCCCCCCCACCAGCTGTGGACAGGACCTATAACTTGCTTCCAGCCAACAGAGTACGGCAAAGGAGACAGGCTGTCACTTCCATGATTCCGTAATGGTATCTAATACTCCATCATCTTGCTAGCTCATCTGCCCTGGAGATTCCTCCTGCTGTTCAATTGAGCAGGCAGCCAACTTCAGAAAGTCCTTGTGGCAAGGAGCTCTGGGGACTCTTCGGCAGCTAAGGGCCGCCTCAGATCGCCTGCCAGCAGAAAATGGAAAGTCTCAGTCCTGCCACCACAAGGAACTGGAGGCTATAGCAACCACACAAGTCGGGCGGTGGATCTTCCTCTGGTCAGGCCACCAGATGAGAAGCCAGCCCTGGCTGATGACCTTGATCGTAGTCTTGTGAGACCTCAAGCAATGGACCCAGCTAAGCTGTTCCTGACCACAGAAGCTGTATAAATATAGGTGTAGATGTGGAAATGTTTCATCTGTATAAAAGCATATTGTTTCAAGCTACTAAGCTTGTACTTTGTTACACAACAGTAGATAATCAATACGTTGCGTGATGAACACTAGCTTCTTCCTAATTCTAGGAGAGACTATCTTCAGGATTGTTTTTCCTTTAGCCTCTGCCCTACCCTTATAGTTTCCTGTCCTGGGTTCCCAATCATTGAGGGCGACCCTCACCTCCACCCAGCACTAACTGGGCCCTGACTCTGCCGCTCTGCAGCAGTCCAATGGGGCTAGTGCTCTCAGCGGCTATGTGATGCTCAAAATCCTCTCTGGGAAGAGGCACCCGCAGCCAGGCCCAGCCCCTGTGACAGCCCTTTCTAGTTTCCTGTGTGATTAACAATGTGAATGTGGGTGGTTAAGTCAGAGTTTTGACAACAGTGTGTGGAGTCCCTGCTTAAAATGAACTACATTAATAGTCCTTTATGCAAAAGACGACAGAAGGGTATGAATCTTCTGGCTTCTCATGACTGTAATGTAATGACAATGGAGGGAGATTGGGAGGGGGAGTGGGGGAGCCTGGACCTCAGACTGGGGTGGTGAGGGGCTGGTGTGCTGGAGGCTTCCCCGGCCCACTCAGCTGGGCTCAGGTGCCCTGTCCTCAGAAGGCAAATCCTCCAGGCCCATCACTGTCTTGGCCTTGCACTTGCTAGGCAAGAGCACTACCACTTGAGCTAAATACCGCCCCCATCACTGTCTTGAAGACCAAATCCCTCCACTTTGAGCCTGCTCCCCTCTGTTTGTGTAACATTCATGTATTCACTCATTCAACAAATATTTATGTAAATCTTATGCCTGCAAAACACCAGTGACTGTTCTGGTGCTAGAGATACATCAAGGGCCAAGGGAGGAGGAGACAGACAACAAATAAATCAACAAATAAACACACCAGAATATTTTTTGGCAGTGTCAAGTGCTCTGAAGAAAATAAACCAGGGTGATAAGATAAAAAATGATAGGTGGGGTGGTGGGTGCTTGGAATGGATGGCCAGGGGTTCTCTGCGGGGCGTCATTTGGGTTTAGACTTAAAGGACAAAGAGCCAGGGATATCAAGGTCCAAGGGAAGAAACCTTCAAGCAGCAGAGTAGCAAGTGCAAAAGGTTCTCAGGCAGGATTGAGTGTGGCATCTTAGTGGGACAGAGAGAGGCC
>PVJO010030673.1:0-15223 GCA_004026905.1 Hystrix cristata | reverse complement strand
TATTATGTTTAAAAAAAAAAGGAGAGATAGTATTCAAAAGAGAGGAGAACTAGATAGGGGAAAGGGGGATAAAGAAGAAGGTTAAAATAAAAGTAAGATGAAAGGGGAAAAAATGGTAAAGTGTAACTACACTTGTTGCAAATAGGGAGGGGTGGGTGAATGGAAGGGAGGAGAGGGGAAGGGGGGAAGAGGGGGGAAAAACCAAGATGTATCATGTACAGGTACAAAATAACCATGTTAATTATGATCATTATGTATACAATGTACCAATACATGTTCTTGGTAAAAATAAAAAAAAAAACAAATTTAAAGACCCAATCCAAAAATGGGCATCTGAAATGAATAGACACTTCTCAGATGAAGAAGTACAAATGGCAAATAAATATGTGAAAAAATGTTCAACATCATTGGTCATTTGAGAGATGCAAATGAAAACAACACTGAGATTCCAACTCACTCCTGAAGGAATGTCTATTACCAAGAAATCAGCCAATAACAAATGCTTGCAGGTAATGGGCAAGAAGAAACCCTCCACTGTTGGTGGGAATGTAGACTGGTGCAGCCACTGTGGAAATCAGTATGGAGATTCCTCAAAAAACTAAAACTAGAGGTTCAATTTGACCCAGCTATCCCCCTCCTTGGAATCTTCCCAAAGAATTAAAAACATCATACCACAACAATATATGTACATTCATGTTTATAGTAGCACAGTTTATAATAATTAAATCTTGAAAACAGCCCAAATGCCCATTAACTGATGAATGGATAAAGACGTGGGGGTTTTTATACAATGGAGTACAATTGTGCTATAAAGAAAGATAAACTTGAGACATTTCTAGGTAAATAGATGCTCCTCAAGACTATACTTTTAAAGCGAAATAAATCAAACACACATGAGTAAATATCAAATTGTTTCTCTGGTGTGAGAAACTGAAAGTGTAAATAAGAACAAAATGTATAATAGATATTGTGAAATAGAAAGAAAATGTTCAAATGAGAAGGGGAACTAAGGAGGAGAGAGGGGGAAAGGAAGCGAGAGAAAAAAAATAAGAGAAAAGAAGGAAAAAATGAAAGCAAAGGGGCTGGGGATTTAGCTCAGTGGTTAGAGTGCTTGCCTTGCAGACACAAGGCCCTGAGTTTGATCCCCAGCACCAGGGGAAAAAAAAAAAAAAAGGAAACAAAGCTTTTGTAAATAGAGAAGAAGGGTTGAAGAGACAGGAGGGGAAAGGGAAAAAGAAGAATCAAGATATATTATGCACATGTACAAATTCCCTATGATGAATGTGATGTTTGCAACACATAATAATTACATTCATTTTGGGGAACTGGTACATACACACTTCATCTTGATCACTTTTACTCCTCTTTGCTCCACCCTTCCCCCTTCCCATTTCCACAAAGTCTACTTCCCTGCTTCCTATCTTCTTTCTTTTATTTTGCTCTTTAAATTATTTCTACTTTGAGTCTCTTGTGTGAAATGTAAGCTTTGTGCCTCATTTATTTCACTTAGTATTATGCTCTCGAGATCCGTCCATAAATGACTCAGATTTACCCTTCTTTATGTCTTTATGTTATATAGAAACATGTTTTTATCCATCATCTTTTGAGCATCTAGGCCACTTCCATAACTTAGCTACCATGAATTGTGCTGCTATAAAAATGGGTGTACATTCACCACCACAATATAATGAATATGTTTACCGGGTCAAATGGACTTTCTATTTTAGTTTTTTGAGGAATCTCCATACTGATTTTCATAGTGGTTTCACGCATTTACATTCCCACCTGTGTAGAATGATTCATTTCCCCCTACAACCTCACCATCACTTCTTATTTCTTGAACTTTCTATGATAGCCATCTTTCTGGAGTAAGATGGAATCTCAGTGTTGTTTTAATTTGCATTTCTCTAGTGGCTAGAGATGCTGAACAGATTTTCGTGTATTTATTGGTCATTTGTACTTCTTTTGAGAAGTGTTTATTCATTTCAATTGCCCATTTTTTATTAGGTCTTTTATTTAAGGGGGTCTAATTTTTGAGTTCTTTATATATTATAGATACTAGCTATTTTCCAAGGAATAGCTGGCAAATTTTTTCCCCATTCTGTAGATTGTTTCTTATTCTATAGGTCATTTCTTTTGCTATGCAGAAGCTTTTTGATACAATCCCATGTGTCTTAGTTACTTTTCTCTTGTTGCTGAGACAATATACCCAACACCCAAAGTTTAAGGGAGAAAGGTTTATTGGGCTTACAGTTTGTAGAGGTTTCAGTTTACATTTGGCTACATCCGAGGCAGGGTGGCATGGCAGACAGGCAGAAGGCAACAAGGTAAGCGCGAGCAGCGAGACACACAAGACATCTAGACACAAACCTTAACATTCCACCCCGGACCCTCAAAGATTCATGTGCATCCTTTTATGCAAAAAGCATTTAGTCCATCTCTAAGAGTTGCCGAAGTCCTGACAGTTTCAGCATTGCTGAAAAGTCCAAGTCCAAAGTCTCCTCTGAGATTTAAGACAAACTCTTAGCTTTAAGCCCCCATACAAATGAAAAGAATGTTAAACAGTTCCAACATACAATGGCACAAAATAAACATTTCCATTCCAAAAGGTGTAAAAAGGAATGGGACCAAAGCAATTCTGAAATCCAGCAGAGCAAACATTAAATCCTGTAGTTCCATGTACAACATCAGAGGTGATCTGTGGTGAAGTCTGAACTCCAAAGGGTTTGGGTGGCTCCGCCTCTTCAGCACTTCCGGTGGTGGTATCTCCCATGGCTTCTCTCTTGGGCTACCTCTGCTAGCAGTTTTCCTCAGATGATGCACTATCCTGTTTTCTCCAAACTTCTGGGCTGCATCTTGGGCTTCACGCTTACAGCTTCACACACTGCCCTCTCAAGGGCACTGCCTGGCCTCCCAGGCCTTCTTCTGGAAAAGCAGAAGCCTTCCTCACCCCACAACTCTTGCACTCTGCATGCACCTAAAACCAGGGCCACGTGAATAACACCAAAGTCTGTTGCCAGCTGGATCAGGAGCCCAGCTTCCTTCTCTCTTGTCTGTAGATGTCATGTGCCTGGATCCCTGAGCGCTCTGAACCAAATCCCGAGGACCAACTTTCCTAGGCCGCCGCCATTCTAGAACATGCACGGCGCTCTGGGGCATTCTTCCTAAAGCAAAGTCTTTCACCTTTCCAACTCCGAGGCTGCAAAGGCTGGAGTGCTGCTGTTTCCTGTGATACCCTTGGGCCATCTTTTCTCTTGTCTTCTTCTGAAGTACCTGGCTTTTTCTTGCTAGTCTTTTCAGTGACCAGTTTCTCCTGTGTTCTATTTTTGCAGGCCACAGCTTTACTGGATCTTCCTTTATGGCCAAACTCGCAACATTTTAAATCATTCTGCTGGGCTCTTTGCTCTTGATTCTCAATGTAAATCTGGCTAAAAGCCCCCAACAAT
Source organism: Hystrix cristata (assembly GCA_004026905.1). Classification (NCBI taxonomy): domain Eukaryota; kingdom Metazoa; phylum Chordata; class Mammalia; order Rodentia; family Hystricidae; genus Hystrix; species Hystrix cristata. The sequence continues at coordinate 11,777 of PVJO010030673.1, read as the reverse complement.
AGCCATGCCACCACCTTAACATTAGACTGTCGTGAAATTTCTTCTGCAAGATTAATTAGTCCACCACCTCTGATCTCAGTCTCAGGCAAAGTCTCTGGACATGAGCAAAATGCAGACAAACTTTCCGCAAGGCCATAACACACATGGTCTGGAGTCCAACGGCCAGTGCAGTCTCTCCCAGCAGAAATGTCCTGAGCCTGGTCTGTACGGGCAACTTTTCTATCAGCATTCTGGTCTTCTGAGCTCTGACCAGAATCTCCTGCTATGAACCTGCAAAGCCTTTCCAGGGCTTCTCTTTCAGGTGACATTTCCAAATCTTTCCTAACTCTTTCCCTTCCCAGAAGCCAGCTCCAAAGGCTCCTGAACCACATGGTCAAGTATAGTGCAAACAACAACCCCACTTCTCTGGTACCAAATTCTATCTTAGTTACTTTTCTCTCGTTGCTGAGACAAAATACCCGACACCCAGAGTTAAAGGGGAAAGGTTTATTTGGTTTACAGTTCATAGAGGTTTCAGTCCACAACCAGCTGGGTCCAAGGCAGGATGGCATGGCAATCAGGCAGAAGGCAGCAAGGTAAGCAAGGGGGTAAGCAGGAGTGTAGGCAAGCCTCTTTCTGTCCCTTATATTTTATCCAGGGTACCTGGCTTTAGGGTGGATAGCACTTCCACCCTTAATTCTAATACCCTTAATCCTAATATTACACCCTTGATCCCACCAGATCTATGCCAGACCAATCAGTGGACTAATTTAGTAATCACACACTCTAGATCCAACCCCACCTATGACCACATGAGGCTTTGGGGGGACATCTAGACACAAACCATAACACCATGTGCATATTCTTGGTAATATATCTTGTGCAATTGGAGTTCTGCTCAGGAAGTCCTTGTCTATGTTTATGTCTTCAAGGGTTTTATCAGTTTTTCCTGACAGAAATCAGGAAATCAGGAATCTTTTAAAATCTAGGTCTTTAATCCATTTTTATTTGATTTTAGTACCGGGTAAGAAATATGGAGGTAGAATCATTCTTCTGCATGTGGATAACTAGTTTTCCCAGGAATGTTTGTTAAAGAGACTATCTTTTCTCCAACATATGTTGTGTAAAAAATTCATATGAGTGAAGGTGCTTAGGGTTGTTTCTGTATCCTCTATTTTATTCCATTGTTACATGTGTCTGTTTTTGTGTCAGAACCATGCTGTTTTTATTACAGCTGCTTTATGCTATTTTGTGTCAGTATTATGCTGTTTTTACTATGGTAGTGTAACTTGAAGTCTAGATTGTGATGTCTTATGTTTTGCTTTTGTTCTCAGTATTGCTTTTGCTATGTCTCCTCTCATTCCATATCAATTTTAGAATTTTTTTAGTTCTTTGAAAAATGCTAATGGAATTTTGATTGGAATTGCATTAAATTTATATATCATTTTTTGATAATGTGGCTATTTTGGCAGTACTGTTTCTGCCTACCCAAAAATAAGGGGTGTGTTTACATTTTCTGTTGTCCTCTTTGGTCTCTTTTTTCAGAATAATATAGTTTTCATTATAAAGTTTTCCCACTTCTTTAATTACGTTAATATCTAGGTATTTAATTTTTTGAAACTACCACAAATGGGATTGTTTTCCTGAATTTTTTCTAAATGGGTTTCCTGTTGATATACAAGAACACTATTGATTTTTTGTGTATTTATTTTGTATCCTGCCACTTTGCTGAATATGCTTTTAGTTTTAGGATATTCCAGTGGAGATTTTTGGATCTTGTATATAAAGGATTGTGACACTGGTAAATAAGAATTGTTTGATTTCTTTCTTTTCTATTCAAATTCCTTTCATTTCTTTCTCTTGCCTGACTGCTCTAGCTAAAGTTTCAAGTACTATATTAAACAGGAGTGGTGAAGTCGATACCCTTGTTTTGTTCCTGATTTCAAGGGGAAACCCTTCAGTTTTTCCCAGTTAGTATCATGCTGGCAGTTGGTTTGTCATAAACAGTTTTTATCCATTTAAGGTAAAGTTCTTCTATTTTCATTAGGATTATTTTTGTCACACACAGATGTTAAATCTTGTCAAAGGCTTTTTCTACATCTATTAAAAAGGTCATGTGGTTTCCATCCTTGCTCCTGGTTATGTGGTGTATTGCATCTGCTGGCTGATGTTGAACCATCCTTGCATTACCAGAATAAAGCCAAGTTGTTCAGGATAGATGATCTTTTTAATGATGTGTTGCATTCTGTTTGCAAGTATCTTCTAGATGAGTTTTGCATCTATGCTCATTAAGAAGATTGTCTGTAGTTTTCTTTTTCTTTTCTTTTCTTGTCTTTTGTTTCATTTCTCTTGAGTCCTTGTCCAGTTTTGGTATCAGGGTAATATCAGCTTCAAGGAATGAATTTGGCAGTGCTTCTTCCTTTCAATTTTATAGAAGGGTTTGAAGAGTACTGATATGAGTTCTTCCCTGTGGTTCTGGTAAGTTCTACAGTAAGCCAGATATAGTGGTGCACATCTGTAACCCCAGCACCTGGGAGGCTGAAGCAAGGAGATTGCCACAAATTTGAGGCCAGCCTGGGATACATAGTGAGTTTAAGGCCATCCTGAACTACCTAGTGAGACCTCGTCTCAAACACCAAAAATTCTGTGGTGAATCTACCAAGTCTTAGGCTTTTCTTAGTTGGTAGAGTTTTCTTACTGCCTCTATTTCATTACCTGTTATTGGTCTGTTCAGGGTTTTTATACCTTTTTTGTTCAGTTTTGGGAATTAAAAGTGTCTAGGAATGTATCTATTTCTTCTAGATCCTTCAATTTATTAGAATGGAAGTTTTCAAAATAATTTCTTATAATCCTCTGGATTTCAGCAGTGTCTGTTGTGATTTCATATTTTTCATTTCTAATTGCATTGATATGAGTATTCCCTTTTCTTTTTTTGATAAGTCTGGCTAAGGGTTTATCCTTTCAAAAAAACCAACTCTTTGGTTTCCTTAATGTTTTTCTCTAATAGCTTCTGATATTCTCTCTTTGTATTGAATTTCTGAGATGTTTTACTATGATGTCATGGTGAAGTTATTTTCTGGCCATGTTATTTGGAGTTCTATATACATAATTTACCTGGAAGTTGAGTTCTTTCCCTAGATTTGGAAAATGTTCTGCTATGTTTTGGGTGAATAAATTTTTCTACCTTTCATGTCATCATCTAATCTTTCCTTAACTCCTATAATTCTTCAGGTTGAGTTTTTCTTTTTTTTCTTTTCTTCCTTTTTAATTTTTTTTTGTCATCTGGCAACTATTGGATCCAGTTGCCATAATGTCTCGTTGGTTTTAGGGTTCCACTAAGTACATGATCTATTGACTAACCTTGTCATCTAGTTTTGAAACCTGTCCTCACATTGGTCATTTCTGCTGCCTGTACTTTCAACAGAATTTTTATAAACTGGATTTGTTTAATTCTTTTCGTATTTTTTAATATGTTACTAAAATTGTCATTCATATTTTGTATGGCCTCATTTAATTCAATCAGTGTTTTGTTTTTGTCTTAAACTTGTTGAACATTTTATTAATTAAATCTTCAATCTGTTTATTTACATTATCTTGTATCTCATTAAACATCTTGTGGGTGTATGTTTCTTCTTTGATCTCATCAAACATTTTAACCATTTGGTTTTTGAGGTTTTTGCGTGTGACTTCCTCCACTTCACTCTCCATGAAGTCAGCTTTTGGGGAGTTAAGAATTTTTGGAAGAATTTTTTTGCATTGTTTTCTCATGTTTCTATAGTTTTTGTACTGAGGGTTGGGGATCAGTTAGAGTAGACCAACCCTATTACTACTCCGGAGATCTCTTTAGTTGGTACCTATTTCCCCATGACGTTACCTTTGCTTTGGTTATAGTTTGTTGTTTTTACATGCTTCAACTTACTCAATATAAGAAACAAACCATTACTAGTTTCATCAGCATCTACAGAGCCAATCACATCTCAATAAAGTAGCTGAATTTGTTTTAACACTTTCACCCTTTTGTCAATAACCTAGAAAGACTGTGATGTAGTACTGATGGAAAGTAGCTTTGGACAAAGAGGATGAAGGAAAGAAAAAAGAAGAAAAGGAAGAGAATAGTGCAAAAAGAAGGAATGGAGACAAATTAACAAATGAAAGAAAATAGATACCACTGTGGATATTATTTTTATATCCAGAGTGGAGGCCTGATGGAGAGAGGTTGAAGAGGTTAATTGTAAGGGTAGGAAAAAGGAAAGAGGGAGGGGAGTATAGTTGGAGATTGAGGGAAGCTGTGAGAAGGTCAGAACCAATTAATATGCTGATAGGAAGCTGTGTTTGAATTCCTGTACAAAATTTTTGTCGAGGGTTAACTGGACATGTTAACCATGAAAGATACTAAAGCTCTGACTAATTCATATTCTTTTTTTCACATTATAAACACCTCCCATATATACACCAGATGAAAGGAGAAAAAGAAACAACTACACACATACAAAAACACAAAAGTGGAGTCCTCTTGGTCCTATTTATACTGCAGTCAGAATTTGACCAGTTTGTCCTTTCGTCCTCCTATTTTTACAAATGAAGAAACTGTGAGATACAACAATTGTGGAGGGCTGAAATTCTGGGGAATGAGATGAGTCCAGGTGTTGGGTGAGTCTGTTCATGCTCAAGCTGGTTCGCCTCCTATGAATTGTTCTCTTGCCTGCCAGTGTCCAAAGGCGCTTAGGAGTCCAGATGAACCAGAGAGCCTGCTTCTTGCCCCCTCTTTAGACTGTTCTCTGTTTGGTTTTATTTGTGCTCCTATGGGTGTGGCTCACTGGAGGTTTTTGCTCTGTTTTATGATTGGATACCTTCAACTGTGTCAGGGGGTCAATGTGGCTGGTCAAGTACAGTCTTGCACTGATTTCTGAGGGGCTTCTTGCTCTCTGCCCTGCTCCCTGTAGCTGCTTCTGTCTGCTTTTTCTTTACTGTCCTGGGCCAGTATACCATGCCGCCCTGTCTGAGTATGCTGCTCCTCTCCACTCTTCACCTGCCCTAAACTGTCCCCACCTCACAGAGTACCTGTCTAGTCCTTGAACTCAGTGGTACCCAGGGCTCACAGAGCTCAGCAGCTCTTATCTTGTGGTGGGAGTGTTCCCACATGGGCACTAAGTTCTGCTGCGTTGGAATGGTGTGGAGTGGGCAGATACCCTTCGGCACAGAACTCACCAGTGTGTGGGGGAGCAATGCGGGAGTCTGACACAACTTGAGCACCTTTTCTCCTCCCCCAGTCATGCCAGTTGCAACCCCTGCAACTCCATGAGCCATGACCCTCTCCAGGGCCTAACTAGGACCTGACCTGGACCCTGGGTCCCTAGCTGGACCATGCCCTTGTTTCTTTCTTTCCAGAGGGCCCACCTATCCTGACTCAGTCACTACCCTCCAGAGGACTCTCTGGCTTTCAGTTCCTGTCTTACCTTCTGGGCTCCCCGTCCTCGGGACCTTCTCCAGATACAGACTATTCACTGGACTTGGGTGTGAGCAGTGCCAGGACCAAGGGGGCAGCCCAGCAGGTTGCCCTCTCTAAACACCCTGGGACTGGAATCTACCTGGTGGGCTTCTCCTTCAGCGTGTCTTCCTGTATTTGGGTCTTTGCTCACCTCCCCCCATTTCTGAACACCTGCATTTCCAGTACACACCTTCCAAGCATCCTACAGGCACTATTACCCGTTGCCAGCCAAGACAGATTCCTAGACTTTATTGTTTAGAGTGATTTCAAGTTTACAACAAAACTGACATGAACATAAAGAGAATTCCCATATATCTCCTAAGCCCTCGCCCCCACAGGTTTCCCCTTGTCTACAGCCCACCAGAGTGGCACACTTGTCACAATTGATGAACCTGCACTGACATATCAGTGTTGCACACCATCCTTGGTTTAGGGTTCAATTTTGGTATTGAACATTTTCTGGGGCTTTTAATGTGTAAACTAATGGATTCACTATCGTATTGCCATAGAGAATGGTTTTACTGCCCTAAAAGTTCACTGTGCTCTGCGTACTCAACCCCTAATTGTGGCAACCACTGGCCTGCTGCTGTCTCGTTGTCTCATTTGTGCCTTTTCCAGACCATCACATGTTTGGAATTATCCAAAGGTTCAACTTTTCAGACTGGCTCTTTTTGCTTCGCAATCTGCATCTGACTTCTTTCCATTTTTTCCTGTGGCTCAAAAGCTCAGACAGACTTTCACTTTAACACTCATGTTAAACCCTGCAACATCACCTCCTGAGATGGAAGCAGAGAGACCCTGGGTTCTGAAGTTATTTTGGGTGCTCACTGTAGCTCAGTTTCCCTAAAGAGCTCTAAGCAAAGACTGTGCCAGTAGGCGAGAGACAGAGGGAGTCCACATCCTGACCAGCTCCATTCAAAACAGTGTTGTAGAAAACCAGGATCCTCTCATTCTGTCTGGAGAGAAGCCCGGATAATGTTCCAGGAAGGAGGGCAGAGGGCAGATCAGGCCAGACACCAGCTCAGCTCTGGGCTTCTTTCCACTCATGGCTGTGGCTTCTGGGTCCCACAGGGAGCTCAAAATGGCTCACAAGGCAGAGCTCAGTGAGTTAGAGAACAACTACAGAGAAGCCCTGAAGGCTGAGAAGTCAACAGCCCAAGGGAAACTAGGTACTGCTGGGGACAGGGAGCAGGGTGGGAGCGAAGGCACGAGGTCACGGGGTGGGACCAGGGAGCCCTGTGGCTGTGGGAGAATGGGGGTGGGGTGTGGTATCCTCCTGGGGCTGGGGGCAGTGTGGAGGGTGAGACCCACAAGACCGTGTCTCCCAGGGCCTGCTGTCTTCTCTGGAGACCTGAGCAAGCCCCTGGAGTTTGAGTCTCCTCCCCGCATCTACAAATTGAGGACAAAAGTATCTGTCCTCATCCATGTGAGGAGAATGTGAAAACACTTCTAAAGTATATTTTGAAGTTCTAGAAATATAATACAATTACAACTCTTAATTATATCTTGCTAATTTTCCATTTTCTAAAGAAAAATGGTGTTTTCACAATCAGCGTAAACTGGAAAATAGTATTTAGAAGAGGAAGCCAGTGCGCTGAGGGTTGGTTCTGCCTCAGCCTGGGGATGTGCAGGTTTGCAGTGAGGCCCAGGCATTTGGGTATTTTGGGGGGTTTTGTTTGTTTGGTTTAGTTTTTTTCTGGGGTTTTGTTGGTGGTGGTGGTGGTGGTGGTTTTTCGACACAGGGTCTTGTCACGTAGCCCAGGCTGATCTTGAACTTGTGATCATCCGACCTCAGCCTTCCAAAGTACTGGGATTATAGGTGTGCACTGCCATGTCTGATAGCATTCGAGTGCTGATAAGCTCCCCAGGTAATTTCTGGAGCACACAGAGGTTTCATTCACAACCTGGGCAGTGATACAAGCAGCCTGCGGCAGCATGTGTGCATAGGTCCGCTGCCGCTGGGGAAAGTGGGAGCTGGAGGTGTGCACGCAGCTCACGTTTACACTTGAAAATGTGCATATCCAGTGAATGATGATGACCCTGCTGTTGCTTTCCTTTTCTCCAGAGGAGATGCAAAAGGAATATAAGTATTTGAAGAACATGTTTCGTATGTACCGGGTGAGTCAGAGCAGCAAGGTGGATTACAAGAGTGAGAGAAGCAGGCTCACTCCTGGCCGGGAATGTTGACGTGAACAGAGCTCTCGCCCGGACAGTGATGTCTCTGGGGTCAGCGGCCACACAGCTCCAGCACACCAGCGAGAAGCACGACCTAAGAGGCCACGAGAAATATGTCTGTGGTTATGGTGGAAGCAGTAGCAGCTCACTGATTTTCACAAGACAGAAATAATCAACAGCAGCAGTGACAGCAAGAAAGGAAAATCACTGCCCGAAGACAACCTCTGTGAATGTTTGTACTTTGTGAAAACAGCTGAGACTCTGTTTGGTTTTGCTGTTGTTTTGCTGTACTGGGGATTCGACCCTGGGTCTTTCCACTGCGCTGTAGCCCCAGCTATTTTTATTTTTCATTTTGACACAGGTTCTCACTAAATTGCTAAAACCCAGGCTGGGCTCACACTTAGATCTTCCTGCTTCAACTTCCCGGTTTGCTGGGATTCAGGTGTGCACCACCACACCTAGCTAAATCTGTGCGTGTTTCTGTCTGCTCTCTTCATGGGGGCTATCAGAAGCTTTTCCTCCTCTTTAATGACCTGGTCTTACCTAGCGACAGTGCCATCGGCATGTCACTATTTCCCTGTGGTTGGCCTTTTTGGGTACTTTGTAGTTCATTGCTTGCCATAACACAAAACACCACTTTGGACATTTTTATTCCAGCAGTAGAGTGCTGGGTTGAAGGGGTGCACATCATCAAGGCCGTCAATAGATCTGGCCAGATCGCCACCCACAGGCTCATGTCTCTGTGCACCTGAGCGCCCGCTCCCTCAATCCACTGATTTCACAAGGGCCAGCGTTAGGACGCAGGGTCTCTCCTGGGCACCGAGGGTGGGAGGTGGGCAGTGAGCAGGGAAGACCGAGGCCCCAAGGGCTGTCCCGTCTCACCATTGAGCACAGTGACCGGGGGCCTCAGACCCAGGCAACAAGAACACTGGTCTTTGCCAGGAGAAGGACAAAGCACAGCTTTCCGGAAACTCTACACCACACATAGATCCAGCTTGGAGCTTAGACCCGAAACAAGTTGTTCAAGGAGAACATTAGGGATGCCACCAGGAAGAGGTCAGGGGAGCCGCTGGGTTCCCGGACTGCAGGCCGCTTCAGGGCGCCCCAAGCCCCTGGCTCCTGGGGATCCTGCTGCCGGGCCCCTCCCAGCCCCTCCTGAGGCACCAAGGCCCGGGCCTTCCCTTCTGGGGTTCCAGACATCTGAGCCACCGACAGGAGTGACCCTGGCTTCGTGCTATTTAATCTCAACCACAAACAGAAGTCGCACACCTGTCGCCCCAGGACTCTGGGAGGCTGTGGTAGGAAGACTGCAAGTTCGAATTCAGCCTGAGCAACTGAGCGAGATCCTGTCTCGAATTTTAAAAAATAGAAAAGAACTGGAGATGTAGGTCAGTGCAAAGGCACTGGGTTCAATCTCAGTATGAAGAAAAGAAAGAGAGAGAGAGGAAAAGAGGGAAAGAAAAATTTGCTGAGAAAAAATGGACACTCTATAAAACATCTCATTGTTTTCTGAGCTCCAGGCATTTTCCTCCTTCCCTCAGGTCTGTGAAAGAGGATCCATCATCAGGGAGCTGCATGTGGCTCTCCAGCAGGGAGCAGCCCAGCTCCAGCAGCACAACGCCACACTCAGGTGGCCCTCAGCCTGAGCTGGGAGTTTCTCCCCAGGAGCTACCAGCAGGGGCCCTCATGGGGCCTGGGGCTGTATGGGAAGGGAGCCGACAGCTTCCTAGTCTCCTTTTAAAGACCCCTTTCCTCATGGCCCTGTGCAGGATACCATTCATGAAGAAATGGAAGACAAGTGGTCCAAGCAGAAGGCAGAATGGGAAGAGGATGAGAAGATGGAGCGTGAGAAGATCCTGCTTCAACAAAGTGAGCACCACGGAGACCTCGGCTTTCAGTAACAAAGGCTCCAGGCAACTGCATGGAAGCTTGGTCTTGACTTGACCAGTGCCTTGCATTTACCAGGGTAGAGAGCCACGTGCTGGACTCTAGGATGGGAGGCGCCTGGAGTTAGCCCAAAACAAGGGACAGCTGGGGGGGGGTGCTCTTTTTGAAATCTAGACGCCTGCAACAAGGAGTCTAAGCCTGGACCTTCCAAAACTCAGCAGTAACAAGTTTGCCCATCATGAACTGGAACAAGAGTTACAGAATTAGAATTTGGAATATTTACTGGTGGGAGCAAGGGATCGCACACCCTTTCTACTGGGAGCCTCTGCACCCCTGCACCCCCAAAGGGAGCCCCCTGTTTGATGCATATGTTAATATTTCCCACGCATAACCCAGAGCTTAGATCATCCAAAGGGCCCCACAGGTCACCTCCTACCCTGCTGAGCTTCTGCATAAATAGAGGAAGGGAAAGGGCTCCAGGCAGGTTGCTCAAGGCTGAAGGAACAGTTGAGGTGGGAGTGGGTCCTCTGCAAGCCCTCTCCGAGTTCCAGGCCAGCCTCATCCCTCCTCAGGTTAGTTAGTTAAAACCAAGTTTCTCATCTAAAAGCAGCAGCACCTGGGAAAGTCACCTGATGTGCTGCCAGGACTCTGAACGCTTGGAGTCAAGACCAGGGACAGGAAGTGGAGCCGCTCAAATTCAAAGTCTCACCTTGAGTCTTGGTATCCCGGAAGCCAGGTCACCTCCCAACTTCTAGCTACACATACTCTTGTATCCCCATTACCAAAGTTTAAGTAAGGATGCAACCTCTGGTGTTGAAAGGCGGAACTCGTGTTTGCACAGCCCCCTTCCCTTCCTTCCACCTGTCTCCGTCTCAGGAGTCCAGCGTCAGCTGACCTCTACCCCAGGCCCAGGGGCAGAATGCACTTTATTACTAGAAGAATCAGGGTAACTGAGAGCATTATTTTAAGAAAAGAATGTCTGCGAAAGCAGTGTTGGCTTCAGGAGAGGGAACGGGTAAAATAATAAGCAACAGATCCAAAAGAGACTACGCACAAAGTGACAAGAATGTTGGCAGTAAGTTCCATGCCATGGTGAGGGTGATGAGCAAGGCCACCATGCCTGCCCCCTGAGCTTCTCGGAATGACTGACCCCCCACTCCAGGCTGCCAGGACCTCGGGATGACCCAGCTGGGAGCAGCTTTTCCCTCAGATATCTGGGTTTCTCTCTGCTCCAGATTCCCCACATTTACACGTGGATATGGTTTTTTCTCACCTCTACAGAATACAAGATGACAAAGAAGTTTGAGTTAGAGTCAGAAGAGGAAAAAAGGAGAATGAGTGAATCCTACAGCGCTGCCTTTGAGAGCTTTGTGCATGAGAAAGAGGTAACAGCACGAATGGCTGAGTAATGCTGAACCCCAGCTGTGCACGAAGGGGGATCTTTTGGCCTCGGTGGGCATGACCTCTTTCCCCAGTGTTCCTGGAATTTATGCAAGTAGACTGACCATCTTGCTGTCCTTGAACTAGACAATCTACCACAGTGATGGTAGAATGAAAACTGTAATGAACAGGAAGTGACAGAATGCTCAACACACAGAACCTGTAATTCCCTGCTGTGCCAGAATCCCATCTCTGAATGTCTGCCTCATCCGTGGCTGAAGAGGTGTTGTTGCAAGCTAAACCGAGCACATTTGGTCATGAACGGCCCTTAGTAACTAAGAGTAGCTAACTGCAAGGTCAGTGGTTTATGGTTAGCACGTCTTCCTGCCAGCCCTCAAACCTTACTCCTGAGACCAGGTTGGAAAGAAAGCAGGTCGCAGACCAAATTCACTAAACATATGGACGTTCACAAAGTAGAGATGCATCAGCAAGCAGGCCCCAAACACTCATACTGCCAGATCTGAGCTTTTAGGTGTGCGAAATGTTGGCTGACGGTAGATGGGATGGTGCTGCAGAGGCAGGACACCTCCGAGACGGTCTGCCGCGCCACCCCTCAGGGCACAGGTGGCAGGCTCTGTTGGATTCTCATGCTCTTCATGCAGTATTTACAATATTTCCTATAATCTGAATATTTCATCTATGTGCCCATTTGTAACCATCATGCTAATTTAAAAGCCACTCATTTCACCAATAGAAGTATTCAGGTATTCCTGTTACTGTTGTGCAGAATAATGGTGCACGCCGTGCAGCGGGGTCCAGAGGGTTCCGCTGTGTGGTGAGAAGTAGCAGCTCTTTCACGGAAGGAGAC
>PVJO010030672.1:0-15245 GCA_004026905.1 Hystrix cristata | reverse complement strand
CCTAAACGACTACACCTGTACTATTATTGGTTAATCATCATTTTGACAGACATTGTACCCGCCTCACAATTTTCTCTATAAAACTTCCCCTGAAGGGTGGGCTCGTTGGCAACCCACTCGGGTCCCCTCCTGTCTCTCAGGAGCTCTCTTTCTCTCTCCCAATAAAATTCCTACTCTTAACCTCCTTTGTTCCTTAGAACTCATTCTTCGACTTCGGGGAACACGAACTCAGCGTAACTGACATCTAGCAGGTTGGGAGTTATATTTTTTCCCCTATATCAAGTGGAAGCCACAGAATGAGAAGTGTCGACCAGAGCCACCCTGAGGAACTCTGGGACTAGAACTAGGAACTTTATGGGTATCTGGACTCTCGGGCTTGCCTGAGCGCTGGGGGTCAGCGTGACTCCAGAGGCTTTCTCCAGGGCTGCAGCCAGCTCTGCGGGCCAAGGCGTGCAATCCCAGGAAAGAGAGAAAACGGATACTTCCCTCCCGCTCCCATCCAAAATGAAATAAAACAAGACCAGCCTGGCCCACCCCTGAACCACTCACTGCAGCAGGCAGAGAAGGAACACTGCTGCTGCCTCCAGTCACAGCGGGTGGCTGGCCTGTCGTCAGAGAACAGGGCAGTGGGCAGAGACAAGAGTCGCCATGCTGAAGCTATTCAAAAGCCACATCACGTGGGTGACAACGAAACCCACACTGTATTAAAAAGACCAGTCACAATTAACTTATATAAATAAACTGCAAAAATCCTCTACACTTCCAGGACTGAAGTTCTAATGCCGTTCACAAAGGAAGATTCAATAAAACCTTAAGTAGTGGCAGCTTGAAGGAAAGGACTCCCAGGCCCCCAGAACCTGTTCTTCCAATGTGGAGATTCCAGGATCTTATTTGTATACCAGTTTATCTCATACCCCACACCACATTTTATTAGAGTTTTACCTTCCTGTATCTGTCTATAGAAGTTCAAAATTTCACACCTGTATTTTTACTCTAGCTATTAGACACTCCACAAATTTGGGCAAAGATGAAAACAGGACAAAAATATAATTAAGATCACTGCAATGGTCAGCCTGATCTTTGTCACAAATCGTATAATCCACTCTTAGTTTTGATGTAGGTGTTAATGGTCTTTCTAATAGAAAAAGACCTTGTGGCTAACTGTAAAATTCAGTTTCAATTCAGATAGCACCACCTGCAGAGTCATTGTGAAATGCTGCAATTCAGAAAACCAAGCAAGCATGGCATTCACCCTGAAGAGAGGGAACAGAACTAAGAGGTCGTTTCTTACTTGTTTTTCTTCCATCAAACCTTCACGCACCATATCACAGTCTTCTATAAGTGTATTTTCCAAAAAATTACAATGTCTAGGGCTTAAAAATTTCAACTGCATTCACAAACCTTGAAACCTTAGCTTAAAAATGTAAAACAGGATGTAAAGTTATTAAAATATTTTACTACTTATCCTCTTATGCTGCATGACTTTAAAAGTTAATGGGACAACTTACGCTTTTGGAGAGATGTCAAAACTTGAGCAATATAGAAAGCATGTAACTATACGATAGAATAAAGGGGGGATTCCTTTCTTCTTAATTTTTGCAATTTCACTAGCTCCCTCCAGCCTCAAATAAGCAGTTAAATATTTTGATTAAAAGAGATATTTGTTGGTTGTTCTCTACAGTACATTAAATTGTTCCCTACACCTTTAACTGTTGATTAGCTCAAGTATGTATTTGGCTTGGAAACCACAGCCCTGTGCAGTGTGACCTCACCAGTATGGCATCTGTGCAATTATCTTCGAGATAATGAGCCTTTTCATCCATAACAGAACAACAACCTCTCACTTAGATGGTGCAGATCACAGCCAATCTGCTGCACACCAGGGCGCCTGCCATCCCCTTTGTAACATACCTTATTTTCAAGCTAACCTTTCACATCCAGAATTAATTAAAGTGTTTTCAGATTAAAAACTAATGAATTCACTTTAGCATCGTTTTGGGGGATAACAGGCACAAAATATCACCCAAGCAGTGTCTTGGATCCTAATATTACAGCCTAAACAGGAAGGAAACTGCACAGTGGGATTTTCTGAACTGTCACAGCCCAGCTAAGACCTGATTTTGGTTACCTGGGAAAATAAAGCCTCAGAACAAAATGTGGCAAGTGTCACTGGGCATTTTGATACATTGTGAGGCAGGAGAAACAGGGTTAACTGTGATGGCTGATGACCAAGCTGGGACAGCAACGCCAAGGGAAGAAAACATGTTCGTCTGGGGCAAGGAACCATTGCACCATCCTCACCCCATTCCAGAAAGGCCTCAACCTGTGTTGCCCTCCCTCATCCACACTTTGCTTAAGGGAAAAACAGGAGCACTCTGTGCAGTGTGACCTGACCTAAGGTCCTGGAACTCTTCACCCACATCCGTACAAAGGGATACGGAAGGGAAGACGCCACTCTGCTAGGCACGGAACACACAGCTCAAGTACAGGCCCACACGGCTGCATTCGGTGATCACCTCGTGCTCAGGCATCGTACCTACACTAACGCGTCCACGGAAAGCATAGATCACCTCGCTGTACTCCAGTCAGGGGCTGCTCTGTCTGGAGGAACCTGCTTCGCTGTTTATCCTGGGTTGCTCTGTCTCGGGGCAGCCTGCCACTGCACCCGGTGTGATTCTCATACACTCTTTCTCTATGCATTTTTGTTTGCCATGTCTGATACCCATTTTTACCAAGTTAAAGGACTCAGAGAGCTGGCGACAGTTGTGGGGAGAAACTGTGATGCAGACTCAGAGGTTGCTTTTGCTAAAATCACTGACTCTTGCCTTGGGCCTGCAGATTCCCAAGGTAACTAAAAGCAGGGGAAGACTTGGGATCTGTGCCTTCCCTTTGAGTCTGTCTCCTTTATCACCTCAATTCTGCACACAGATATGGCAGTCTCACACAGAGTGTTCACCCAAAGCTGGTAATCCTCCCCTCCAAGGCCTCTTAGGTAGCATGAAAATAACTAAGACAGTTTCAAGACATGATCAGCAGATTGTCAACTGTCAGCTTCTACAGGGTCCTGTTCCAAATGTCTGCCCTGGGCAGTACCCAAGTGTCTGGTCATTGCTGGCAGTCTGCAGATTCCAGCAACCCTGGAGCCCCACAAACTGATCACTCCACTGTGAGACACCCCTACGCAATAGCAGTCACCTCACAATGGGAGCCAAATCTCCCCATCATGCAATGTCTTCTCTGGGGCCACCTTGCTGACCCAAACTTGAAACGATAACCAACCAGATCACAGTTTGACCAAGACTGCTCAACTACACAAACTCACTGCCCCTTCCTTACGTAATCTTGGAGTTCTTGAAAGCCCCCAAAGAAAGGGCAAGGACACTTGGATCTGCTCATCTTCTCAATACGGCAGGAGTGATTAAATTTCTTTCCCATTTTTCATCGGTACTCACTTCCATTTGATATTTTGGGTGAGTAGCTGGATGTGACTGGATGGACGCCCTAAAATCAGGTCCCTCTGGCCTAAAGCTTCTCACCTATCAGTAGGTTCATAGCTGAGACCCATGTACTAAAAAACAGATGACAAGAAAAAAGAATACTAATTTGTTTACTCTAAGTTTTAACATTTGACATGGGAGCCTTCTCCAGGAAACAAAGATCCTAAGAATCAAGGCAATCCGTATATTTTTTAAATCAGTTAAAACCTGGACTCACGCAGACACAACTCCTTAAATAACATTGTGCTTAAATTGTTTTGTAGGAAAGCCTCTGGAATCCACCAAAAGATGGTTTGAAATGGCTTTTCAAGAACAGACCTGACCAAAAGAAGCTGGCCTCCCCCAGGCCATCAATGACATTTTGCCATCACAAGCTCGAAATCCCCAGGGCAAAGCAGCAGAACATGAAAACTGTTCACGGAAGAACACACAACCTATGCGAAGGTGTGATGAGTCTACCTATGCCCACACAGATGGACCCTAAAACACTCCTTCTCACCATCTGAGCACTAAGCAGCTTCTCCCTCCCCTCTTCAACCAGCAAGACCTCTGTCTCCTTCATGTCAGGCTCAGTGAAAGCTTTTTATCTTACAAATGAACTGGTCCCATAGTCCTTCTGTGGCACAGTACTGTTGGGGAGTAACTCTTACAGGCATCACAGACGGACGACAGCAGTGCAGTCACCTGGGAGAGGGCTTGGCAAGGCCCGTTTGCTCAGATCTCAGTGTTTCTGTCTTTGGGGACAAGGATGTACCGAAAGGATCCGTTTAGAACAAAGCTTTTATGACCTACCTTAGAGGAAGATCGAAGAATCCTTGTACGGCCCGCTCTGGGCTAGAAGGGTAGAAGGTGAACGAGACATTCTGGTGCGTGCTTTTTTCTTAGCTGCCAAAGGACCTAAGGCAGGCGAGGCAGTGAGGCAGTGATTCCTGAACCCATCAGAGTAAACCACTCCTTCTGGGACATTTACTAGAACCTCACTTTTGTCTAAGGCTCTCTTTAGGAGTAAGCTTGACATGCCAGAGTCTGGCCGAAGCTATCTAAACTCTTTAATATCACCTTGAATGACATAGTAATCAGTCCTGTTTTCTTGCCCTTTTATGCTTGGTTTGATTTAATAAAGGAGGGAAGTCAAGAAAACTGATATTAAACATTCTTTATTGCTCATCTTGTCTCAGTCAAGTTTCTTTTGGTTGTAACAAACAGAAATCTACTCAAAGCACTATCACAAAGGAGAAACTTTACAAGAAGATTTAGTGTAACCAAGCATCATGAAAAATTAAATCAAAGACCTGCAAACACATCAGAAAGCAAAGTCCTCTCTCTCTCTCTCTCTCTCCCTCCCTCCCTCCCTGTCTTCCCCACATTTGCAAATGAGAGAAAAATGAATTCTAAAGCAGTTTTTGAGGGGTTTGGAGGCCCATACCTACCTGCGGCCATGAAGACAGGGACCAATTTTCTGAGAATGATATTTGTTCTCGTTTTTGTTTCACTTAGGCCATCAAACATTAAAACAAGCATTCCACCTGCAAATGCACCTCCTACTGCTCAGGACTGATTCTGGCAAAACGCTGGCACTTGGCCCTAGCAGATTTACCATCAGCAATAAACATTCAAGTGCGCCAGAAGCCAGGCCAGTAGCAAATGACCATATATTTGCCCCCAACTGACACATATTTATTCTACCTCTTATAGTTTGGATCAAAAATGATATCCAGAAGGCTCTTATTGTTAGAAATGGGACTTTTAGAAGGTAAGTGAGTCATTAGGGAAGTAACTTCACCAATGGATCAATGCACTGAGGAGTTCGTAGCTGAATATGCTGTTAGGAACCAGGGCCTGGCTGGAGGAAGTAAGTCACTGAGGCATTACCTAGAAGGGTAGATACTGTCCCAGCCCCTCCTTCTCTCTTGCTCTTCTGCTCTCTGCTTCCTGGCTGCCATGAATTGAGCAGCTTTCCTCCACCAGACCTTCTACCATGATGTTTCTGCCTTAGAGCTGGCAGACCATTGACTGAAACCTCTGAAATCATGAGCCAAAATAATCTTATTCTCTTCTAAATTATATATGTCAGTTATTTGATCCCAGAAATGGAAAAGTAGCTAATATACCACTCTTGGAAGTATTTTTCCCTGTGATCAAACTAGAAAAATATATAGCACTGATTTAGCTAAGAATGGGCCTTAAATCTCTTAAGGAATGAAATTAAAAGGTACAAAGAGAATATTTTCTCTCTCCTCACTGAATTGGGCACATTGCTACCAGCCTCCTAGATCAAAGGAGAAACTGGAATCAGCTTCAGCTGGAATAATGATAATTCATTTTTATTTTTAAAATCACAGTCAGGCTGATTAAGTCACAAGGAATTCACATAACTCCTTTGCCCTTTTAAAAATGAATTTGTTCCTGTCATCAGCTAATTTAATAAAAGGTTTTTGCTCACATTACAAGTTATTTATATGCATTTTATATGTGGCAATAAAGTACACATGTAATATAAAATAGCTAGAAAATGTTAATAGTTGATTAACCATTACATTTCGGAGGGAGCTATGGAAGTCAGATTCCACCTTAATGCATTTAGAGACTTCACTTGGTTTCTTATTTTCCAACAATAAATTCTCACTCTCGGCTATTATTTTTAGAGACAGTTGAGTTGAGCTTGTAAGGACCATGACTTGATATTTTAAGAGACTTTTCCTTTGAAGAGGTCAAAGTAAGGGAATTAAATGCCTTTACTCACTTATATGAAGCTTGGCAGTAAAGGAAAAATACACATTGATGTATCAAGAAATTCAAGATCTGCAACTGAAACTGTGCCAGCGATGTAGGGAACAGAACTGCATCTGTTTTATTGATTATTCCAGGCTTTTCTATGAGGTAACCTTAAGCTTTTTTAGAGCACAGTTGAATCTATGAGATATTAAGTCAGATGAATATGCATTCTGAAATATTTCTGTCACAGGAAATAGTCCCCAATTATTCCTGCTCTACCTGGTACATCTTTCTGATCCTCTTGTATAAACTTCCAAAAGGAATTAGAACTTTAAAATCCATTACCAGAGGGGCTAATCCCCGGCACAAAAAAAAAAAAAAAAATTCAAGTTATTACCCTTGTGAACAACTCCAAAATGCAGAGCCCACAGCTATGGATGGAAATCACAGGGCACAGAATTTACATAATAAAGCTAGTTCCTGTGGTTGATAAATGAAAAATACCATACAAAATTCCCTGGCCTAAGGACAGCTCTTACTGGGAGTTTGTAAGTCGTTCCTCACCAATCACCAGACACTGAGATGATGTTAGTGTTCTGAAGAAGCCACGTAGGCCCCTTCCAGCCCTCTGCCTTCATTTGAGCAAACTTGGTGGAGCCCCGCTCGCCCAAGAGCCGTCCCCAGAATACCTGCTTCTCTACCCTACTGCCTTCGCCCTGGTCCAAGCAGCCACCGCCCCCAGAGCTCCTACAACAGCCTTTCTTAGGTCTCTGCGCCCGCCTTGTTTCTCTTACTATCTGGAATCTGGAATACTGCTGTATCATTTTTACTTGCTAATCCCTAGAAAATAGTTCATTCTCCACAGTAGTGGACATTGTTTCCTGTTTCCATACTTCCCTGCACATTTCTCTAAAGCATAATCACTAGAACAACGTGTGTCTCTGTTCTGTTTCCTCCGGAAAACCTCCACAAGGGCTCTACAGTGAAGGAAGGTCCTCCTTGGAGAGCCGCCACTCACTTGCCCTCACTCCACAAGCATCCTCAGCGATCCGCTGGCACTTCGCTCAGACAGACCACCCAGGTGGGCTGGCCTGTTAGGCTGTGATGGCATTTTATCTTTCTTATTGAACCAGAAACCTCTGCAAGAAAGAGAACTTTGTATTTCACTGAGTGTGGCGTTTAAAAAAGTATAATTCTGCTAAAATAAAAGTAGCAACGTTGTCTGTGGTTACCATACATTTAACAACAGCTACATAATCAAGCAGTATAAATATCTGATACTGATTGAAACGAAAATATCCCCACCTCTGAAAATCTCTATTTCTAAAAAATACATTGTAATCTTTTTTGTATTTTTCAGGTATTATGTATGGTTAGGGACATATATTAAAGGCTTGGTCTACTCCATGGTGCTATGAGACACGGCAGCACCTTCCGGAGGTGCAGCTCAGTAGGAAGAAGTCAGTGGATGGGAGCCCTGCAGGGGTGCTACCAACTCAGCTCCTTCCTTTTTCTCCCTGTGCTTCCTGGCTGCCACGCAGTGAGCAGCTCTGCCCACCATGCACCCTTCCCCGGGATACTCTGCCTCACCACAGATCCAAAAACAACAGCATCAGCCGAGCATGAAATGAAAGAAACCATGAGTCAAAAAACCTCTCTTCCTATTAAATTGGCTTTCTCAGATATGTTTTCATAGTGATAGAAATCTGACCTTAGGACTTCTTTTATCAGCTATGTTATTCACAAAGTTACAAAGAAGGATCATCAATTTTTAAAATTTATTTAAATAATCAAATAAGTAGCTAATTGATACTACTTGCCACCTACATTAATTTCATTACCACATTGGGAAGTTGAGAAAATATATCATTAATATGCACAGCTGCTTTCCTTAAGTAATTTAGAAAGGTTTGTACAAGAGGAGCTCTTTCCAGATCTCCACTACTGCAAAGCTAAAGAAATTAAATTGAAACTCAGCTGTTTAACCTTCATAAGTGAAGTAACCTGCATCACTGACATTAAATGTTTGATTTAATTTACTTTGCACAGGTAGCTCCCGGAGAAGGCGTTTAACCTTAAAGTTAATGATATCTGATCTATTCCACTGTGTAGGTGCCTCCGATTGCTTTCTACCGCACTGCACAAGCTAATATTAAGTTCTCATTTCAGTCGTATCCGTGGGCAGGAGGGAGGCATTATCCTCAATTATGCCTGTGCAACGTCTTTGTCAGCTTCGGATGCCGTCCACTTCCAGTGCGATGGGCAGGACCCAGCTCACGGCAGACAACCTCTGAAGCCAGAGTCAAGGAGAAAGTGCTCAGGCCCCACCCTTTGGTATTTGCTACTTTTAGGATAAGTAGGGGTGTGAGTGTTTCTAAAGGAAGGAATTAACTACAAAAGTGCTAGAAATAACTATGGAGGACTTATCATCTCAGAAGGGAAATGCCTTTCTACACTAAAAAAATAAAAAGTGGGCATGTGTTATGCACATACTTAGGATGTATAAATAAAGCCCTGTATTCAGTCTTTCTCTCTCTCTCTCTCACACACACACACCCCTCTCAAAAGCTGAATTAAAAAATGTTCAAAAAGTGAACAAATGTAACTATAAAATATGACACATTTTGGACTGGCAAATTCACCAGGCAAAACACATGGCAAACTGGAGGAGAAACATCTATGCCATAAAGGGCCTATCTACCATTTAATACGTAAAGAGCTTCAACAAATCAGTTTCAAAAGTCTAATACCACATTCCAAAAATGGCAAAGAATATGAACGGGAGGGCCACAATAAAGAAATAAGTATGTCTCTCTTAAAATAATGCACAAGTTCACGCATAACAGGAGAAGCCCAATGGTGCCAAAACACCAGCAGAACTCCCAGAGGGGACGTGAAGGACCAACATCCTCACGCAGCGCTCAGGAGCACAACATGTAAAACTGCAACAGAAGATAATCTGCCAACATCCAGCCAGACTATAAGTACACACACATTCCGAAATTCCACTTCCAGAAATACAGCCTACAGATCCCACAGATGTGTTTATCCTATAAATCTTAGAAAAATGTATCAGAACATTTTTATGAGAAGAAAACTGAGCAAACCTAAATATTCACATATAGATTTGTTTTAAAAGATAGGTGAGAACACTATTCAATCATTTGGGAAGACTAAAAAATCTTTTTTATATATTGAAATGAATTCACTTTCAATGTATATTGTTAGGTTAAAAACAACAAAGTGTGGCACAGTTTTGTGTACTAGTAACATGCAAATATTTGAGTAAAAAAAGAGAAAAAGAGTATTTCCCAATAAATATATCCAATGTTGTAGACTGAATTTTTCCCCTCCCCTCCAAAAAATTCGTATGTCAAAATCTAACTCCCAATATGATGGGGGTAATTAAGTCACAAAGATAGGCCCTCATGAAGATCCGCGCTCTTATTAGAAGGCACCAGATTGCTGGCCTGCTGGCCTCCTGCCTTGTGCAGGCAGAAGTCAGCAGTCCGCAAGCCAGAAGAGGGCCCTTGCCAGAACCAAACCACGCTCACGCCTAGATCTTGGGCTTCCAGCCTCCAGAACTGGGAGTAATAAATTTCAGTTATATATAATTCACTTGGCCTATGGTATTTTGTTACACCAGCCCAGACTCACTAGGATACCCAAGAATGGATAAAGGATACACACAAAAAAAATAAGAACATTAGTTTACTGCACTGAGAGTTGTGTGGCTGGGGCACAGATACCGGAGGGAGAGTCTCTGATGAACAGACTTCACAATTTTGAATTTTGAGCCATATAATTTTTAGCTCTACAGAAAATAAATATTTTTAAATTAAAAGGAGGCAAGTATATAAAGCTACTGGTTAAAACAAGGGGCACAGATCCCCAGCACCACCCCCCAAAAAAATGAAAACAGAAGAAAAAAAAAAAGGCACATAGAAACTCTATGCCTTTCACTTACTAAAAGAGGATTCTAGATGCTTTCTCAGATCGTCCCAAAATCCATACCTTTTATTCCCTTGCAGAATGAAACACATTGAGCGATTCCTCTAGAAAATATGGATTAAGGATTTACGACTTGTGTGCACAGTCTGTATGGAATTAGTCCAAGCATGCTCAATATCAAGTAATAGACCTTATCAGGATATAATTCCTAAGAAAAGACAGAAATCAGTGCAATTATAAATGAAAAAGGTAAAATCACAATGGACACCACCAAAATCCAGATAATTACTAATAACTACTTCACAAACCTATGTGCCAAAAAAATTGGAGAACTCAGAAGAAATGGAGAGATTCCTAGATACATATAAATTGAAAAAACTGAACCAAGAGGACTCAAAAATCTCGAGTAATCCAATAACAAGCAAATAAATTGAGCAGTAATTTAAAAAAAAAAAACCAAACTCACCAACAAAGAAAAGCCCAGGACCTGGCGGATTCATGGATGAATTCCACAAGAACTTCAAGGAAGGTCTAATATCAATACTCCTAAACTCCTCCTCTTTAATGAAATCAAGAGGAAAGGAGTACTCCCAAAATTATTCTCGAAAGCTAACATCATCCTGATCCCAAAACCAGACAGGGATTCAACTAAAAAAGAAAATTTATAGGCCAGTCTCTCTAATGAACATAGATACAAAAATCTTCAAGAAGATACTGCCAAACAGAATGCAACAAATCATCAAAAAGATCATACACCATGTCCAAGTAGGCTTCATCCCAGGAATGAAAAAAATGGTTCAACATACACAAATCAATAAATGTAATTCATCACATAAACAGAAGCAAAGAAAAATCACAAGATCATCTCAATAGAAAAATCCAACATCTCTGGATTGGGCAAAAAGCCTTTGACAAAATCCAACGTCTATTCATGATTCAAAAAAAAAAAAACCCTACAGAAAATAATTATGGAAAGACATATGACAAACCTACTGACACTATTATTTTAGATGGGGAAAAACTTTCCCTCTAAAATCAGAAACAAGAAAAGGGTGTCCACTATCACCACTTCTGTTTAACATTGTTCTCAAAACATTAGCCAGAACAATCAGGCTGGGGGCCTCTACAATGAAAGTTACGTCACTCTGGAGAAAGGAACGTGAGGAGGACATCAGAAAATGGACAGAGACCCTGTTCCTGGGTAGGCAGAACCAATATAATCTAAACGGCCATACGTTCAAAACTGATATACAGATTTAACACAATCCCAATCAAAACACCAACAGCGTTTCTCAAAGATCTAGAGAAAGCAACCCTAGAATTCATATGGAACCAGAAGAGACCCAGAACAGCAAAAGCAGTCCTGCATAACAAAAGCAAAGCAGAGTGCATCACAGTCCCAGGTCTGAAGTTATACTACAAAGCTACTGTGATCAAAGCAGCATGGTACTAGCACAAAAACAGGCAAGTAGATCAGTGGAACAGAGCTGAGGAAGCAGAAATAACCCCGCGCACATTCAGATATTTGATCTTTGACAAAGGGGCAAAAGACACACTGGAGAAAAGATACCCTCTCTAATAAATGGTGCTGGGAAAATTGTATATCCATATGTGTCACCATACACAAACTAAAATCAAAATGGATCAAAAATCTGAATGTAAAAGCAAAAACACTTCATCTGGTGAAAGACAAAATAGGTAAAACTCTTGAAGACATAGTTGTAGGCAAGGACTTTCCAAACAGACCCCCCAGTGGCACAAGAGATAATACTGAGACTCAACAAATGGGATCATATCAAATTAAAAAGCTTCTGCATATCAAAGGAAACAACCAACAGAGTGAAAAGGCAATCTACAGAATGGGAAAAAAATTGCCTGCTATTTCTTGGACAGAGGACTAACATCTAGATCACATAAAGTACTCAAAAAATTAGACTCGCCCAAACAAAATGAATTCTACAAGACTCAATCAAAAAATGGGCAGCCAAAATGAAGAGACACTTCTCAGAAGGACAAGTGGCCAGTAAATAAAAAGAAAAATGGTCAGCATCACTGGCCATTAGAGAAATGCAAATTCAACGTATATCGATGTACCATCTTACCCCAGAAAGAATGACTATCATCAAAATAATCAAATGATAATAAATGCTGGTGAGGATATGGGGAAAAAGGAACTCTTCTGCATCACTGGTGGGAATGTAAATTGGTACAGCCACTTTAGAAATCACTGTGGCGATTTCTCAAAAAACTAAAAATAGAAATTCCATTTGATCCAGCTACTCCTTTTCTATGGAATTAAAGTCATCATACTATGGGGATACATACATACCCATGTTTATAACAGTACGAATGATAAGACCTAGATCTTGGAAGTGGCCTATAACGTCCATCAACAGACGGCTGGATAAGCAAAATTTGGTATTTATACACAATGGAATACTACTCTGCCATGAAGAAAGATAAAACTGAGACATTCATAGACAAATGGATGCAACCTGAGAACATACATTAAGTGAGATAAGTCAGACACACGAGCTCAAATGCCGCCTGCAAATATTCCTGTAATTGCTTTCTCTTACATGAGAAATGCAAAATGCACACAAAGAGAGGGGAGCACACAGAGCAAAACAGAAGTTAAGTAAATTGGAAGTGGGGAGAAGTACAAATAATTCCCCAAAATCTCTACCCCATTGTTTCAAAAATGTTTTACCATATGGGCTAATTTGCTTCATTTACACTGCTATTTTCTCTTCATCCGCTGAGGAGGAAGTTTTGTGCTTTTCTGGTTTGCTGCTTCTTTGTAACAGTCTTTTTTGTCTATTGTGCTCCGAGCTAACATTTTGGCAACTCTTTCAAGATTATGATAGTGTGTTAACAACTGTTTTTCTCGATTTGTTTTGTTATGAAACTTTGTTTTTTCATAGAGGAAGAAGGCTTTTACATTTTATTAGTATGTACTTGTGTTGCACTAAAATAAAAAATATGTAATCCTTGTATTTATAAAATAGGGAGGCCTCGTCTAACAGACCGGCAGTAATGTAAGAATATATTAACTGGGACTCTCAGAAAACTGAAGACCTAAGAGAACTTTTTAATTTAGGTATACTAGTTTCTGTCACCGTGATAAATGCTTGAGATAATCAATTTACAAAGAGAAAAGAACTGGACATGGTGGCTCACATCCAGCACTTCGGGAGCTGAGGCAAGAAGCTTCCCCGTTTGAGCCCAGCCTGGTCATCTCGGTGACTTAGCAAGCAGCCGTCTCAAAGCCAGCTGAAGAGGCTGGTGATGCAGCTCTGTGTGAAGGCCCTGGTCCCATCCCAAGCACCTCAAAACGGAAAGGAGCAGATGTTTCTTCTGACTCAGAGCTTCTACTCCACCACCGCTGGCTCACTGCCTTTAGGACTCCGGGGTAGGGAGGGGCGGTGCATCAGGACAGAGGGACAGGGATAGAGAAGCAAGCAGAGGCAGGAGAGCCTGTGGCTCCCACACCCTCCCAGGCCACACCTCCAAAGACCTGAAGACCTTGCCACGCAGCTTTGCCGCCTACCGATTCCACGAGACACTTAAAATCTCCAGACTACAGCATCGTGCAAGCGGTTTGATAAGAATTTAAATATTCCTGAGATTTTTCTATTCTCACGTTTAATCTTCATGAAATTTTTGTTTTTCAAATGTATAAATTCTTGTTACTTTGGAGAAAAATACTCAGTCCTGATAATGAATAGGAGCAATTCACTCACCCCCATGGCTAAGCCTCAGGGAAAGTGGGACTGGCCGAAAGAGGCAGGAGCGGGCCACACGTCAAAAGCAGCTAAGGCAGGTGCGTGACTATTTACCACCATGCACGGTCCAGAGACGGAGCCTCTGAGAGGGTGAGAAATAAAATGTGACCCTGATGACGACTAAGATATAATCAGCACAACTGCTCGGCCACCTCTGGAGCAGGAAGTTATCTCCAATCCAACAGGACCGAAAGGTGTATGTTAGGGAAATTGAAAATGGGTGCTGTGAATACCTCCTGTAAAAGCAAGGCGGGACAAGCCAGAAGAGCACCAGGTAAACGCCACACATTCAGCCCGACAAAGGAGATGCTCCTGATTAAAATGCAAACTCGGCCAGACAGAGAATTCTCTGCATTTACATTTTTATGGTCCCCAAAACTTCTCCCTCTGGCAGAAAATCTTTTTCCTCATAAACTCAAGCTGGGCACAATATGCTCCTTCGGCGTTGTTTCCTCTCCCAGCCCCTAGTTTGACATTGGTTTCTTGTCATTAACATCACCTTCAACAAATCATTTTCTTCTCTTGTCTAATTACACACGACATAAAAACGTCCATCCTCGGTGTTTCTTGTTCCAACACTGGACCTGACGTGACTGACTGTAAGTCACAGAAGCTGTCGGTCAGTTTCTGTGACGTGAAGTTAATTCTCGCTCAGCTTTCGCCTCTTTTCATCTCGGTTGCTAAAGGGAAAGGACAACGGACCCAGGTGTGGGGGAGGCCCTGCCTTCCCCACCTCAGATGTGCAGCACACGTTTTCCCTTCACTTGACAGTGAAAGAGAAAAGACCGCCGTACACCTGCACAGATACGCCCTTGCGGCTGCACCAGACGCGGAGGACACTGCGGCTGCTGCTCGCAGCGGCTCAGGAGACTGCGCTCTTTCGGGGCACAGCTCTCACAGCCTGCCCAGCACTGACATAGGCCAGCGCGGCTGTCACTGTGATGCGGCTCGGCACACAATGTCCTAAGCCCGGACAGGCGAGGGAGAGGAACAAAAACATCTCACTTCAGAGGAGACCCGCGAGGCGACTTCGGCTCACTAACTCCGCGCTGTGTGTGTCTTCTGCAGAAAGCGGAAGCACTTCCAAGCGGAAAATGAACAGATGCACCGCTTCCGTGTTGTGCTCCAACCGTGACTTTTTAGGGCCTATCTTCAAGACCTCCCTGGAGGCACTGGGTTTTCATTTAGAACTCCCTTTGCCTTCTTCCGTGGCCTCATCTTTAGGGTTTTTAATCTTGACTTGCAGCACACACTTGCAGATTTCCATGGGAACCAGGATTCACCTTGAAATACAAGG